>CAUYSK010026728.1:0-182730 GCA_963575035.1 Avahi laniger | reverse complement strand
GCCCTGGCTAGAGTGAGTGCCGTGGCGTCAGCCTAGCTCACAGCAACCTCACACTCCTGGGCTCAAGCAATCCTACTGCCTCAGCCTCCCCAGTAGCTGGGACTACAGGCATGTGCCCGGCTAGTTTTTTCTATATATTTTTAGTTGTCCAGATAATTTCTTTGTATTTTTAGTAGAGACGGGGTCTTGCTCTTGCTCAGGCTGGTCTCGAACTCCTGAGCTCAAACAATCTGCTCATCTCAGCCTCCCAGAGTGCTAGGATTACAGGCGTGAGCCACCGGGCTTGGCCGACTGTGATTATTAATTATTCACCCTGCGCCCTCCTCCAAGGTCACCTGTCTGCAATCTGTCCAGTGCTGAGCTAGGTTCTAGGGACAGCGGGGTGAAGAAGAGACCACCCCACCATAGGACAACTCCTGTGACAAGTGTCATGATGGAGATATGGCCAGAAGACTCAGAAATCAGGGCTGGGGGTGATCCTCCTAGGCTGAGCTGAGATTCGGGGCAGGGGTGGCTTCTGTTAGGGAGGGTGACAGGAACCAGTGGCTGTGGACAGGGGGCACAGCTTTCTGCCAAGCTGAGGAAGAGGAAGATAGGCGTTTCAGGCAGAGGGGAGAATATAAACAAAGTATCTCCTATCGGAAGGGAGTTCCCGGTCATGCTGGAGGAGGGACAGGAGGTCAGGGAGGGGCTGAAAAATAGTTGGGGGAGAATCTTCCCCATCTTCCCCTTGGAACAGAAGAACTCAATTCCTCAAATGCTGGTTTAAAGTTGTGCGCCTGGCCTGGGAAAGGCTTGCATGGGAGGGCCCCCAAAATGTGAAATGTCAGGCAAGGCTCAAGGAACTCCAGGGAGACAAGAGAGGAATCCGAATAAAGTGAACACCTCTCAATTGACAGGTGCATCCCTAAAGCCCCCAAATGCACAAAAAGGTGTTCTCAGTGCAATGCCCTGTCTGTGGACCTCCAGACATTAGACAAATAGGCAGAGGGCCCTCTATGTATCTTACAAGAATGACAGTGACGGGGGCATGTGGAGGTTCAGGTCATACACGGGGACCTGGATTTTGCTCCCACTTTGCCCCTCTGGTCCTGTAAGTCTAAACCAGCTCTGCCCAGGAGTGGCTGCAGCCACAAATGTGTCAGGCAGTGGGAGGAGACAGTCCTCAGCATCCCCAAAGCATGTCTTATTATTAAAACTCATACATCACACACTGAAGCAAATACCAGGCGTAGGGGAATTGGAATCCTTCAACGTGGACTAGATCCATCACACTCTAAATCAGGTACATCAGCCCGTGAATCAGACGCATCACCTTTGGATTCGATGGACTCCCGGTCGGATTAGATGCATCACCTATTGAATCAAATGCAACTCTGATTGAATCAGAAACTGCACCTCACCTAGTAAATCATCTAAATATTACCCACATTACTAGTTTGGAATGGCTGCCTCACCAATACGTTTTAACAGACGACGTGTTAGAGCTGCTATAACATTTAAACAATTACCTGCAGAAACGAACTCAATACATCTGTCACTCCGGCTGGCTGATCAACGTTTTGAGCAGAAGTCGCCACCCAGACACATGGGCTTTCCTTTTCCCCTCCCTCTCCTACCGCACTGGAGTCCTTTGTGGTCCAGACGCATGCCGAGGTGAGGCAGGTGGGAGAGGTGGGGGCTCCCGACCACAGCCCGGAGAAGGCTGGAGTGACGGCCAAGGCGGCAGACCAGATGTGGGCCCAGCCAGCAGCAGACACATTTCGCTTAACCTGCACAGTCCTTGCAAAACAGGGAATGTTTCACAATCAGAAATTCACCATGAAAACCTGGATGTTTGGCTATTCTTAACAAAATGAGATTTGGCGATGATAGGCCGGCATGCCCACTGTCAGCTAAACCTAGTAATAGCAACTATTGCCAGCTGAGGTTGCACACACAGTTCTGTGTTATCATTAATGCTCACAACAACCTTAGTGCAGTCTGTAATAATAGACTATCATTGTTTCCATTAGAGGAAACCAAGGGCACAGAGAGGGCAAACAACCTGTTCACTCACACAGCGGGGCAGGGGCGGAGGCAGGTGCATAGCAGTCCACCTAGAGTGGCGTGGCGTGGTGGCGGACAGTGTGTGCGCCGCGGGCTCGCCTAGACCCCAGCAGGCCTGACACTGTCCTCTGGACGTTGAGGCCCGGTGTCCGGGGCCCTGCATTTGTGACTCTAGTTTCCGATGGCAGTTCGGGACATGTGCTCCCAGGCTGTGCAGGAAGAAGAGACACTCCCCGCTCTCTGCCTTTGGGCTCATTCTGAGCAAGCCCCCCCAGCCCACATGTGCAGATCCTTCATCAATGAAAAGGTGAAAAAAAAAAATCCCACTACAACCCACTCTCTCTCATACATCTGGTTTTCAAATGGAGGGTCGTGGCCCGTTAGCTGGTTGCGAGATTAATTTAGTGGGTTGAGGCCAGCATTTTAAAAAATAAATAGATTAGAATGAAATGCAAGCTATCGGAGTATGTTAGAGATAGTAAAAATAAGTATCGTTCGTGAAACTTGTTTCATTCATATGTATCCAATTTATTCTTCCTGGGATTTAGGATCACAGTTGCTTCAAAGTGACAGCCACATTTCCAGTGGGACACCACTTTCTCGAGGAGACAGGAAGCATGGTTAACAGCTGCAGGAAAGCGCGGGGGCGGGACGAGGCTTTGGAAGTTTGAGAAGAAAGTAGGTTTGAAACGATCATCAGGGAGAGCGGGGGACTTAACAGCTTAGAGAACCATGTTAGGGTTGTCTGCTTGTCGGTGCAGGCTGTGAGTTTCAGTGAAATCATTCAGGACACCGGTATAGGTGCAGGCCCGGAGCAGGTGGAGACTTGGATGTAACCGAAGTTGGGGTTTGCCAGGTAAGTCATCAGAGGGGAAGGGGGCGCGCATGGTGTGCGAGTGGGCAGGGAGAGCCTGCCACGAGGGAGCGCAGGGGCCAAGCTGGTAAGGAGGGGAGTGAGGCCGGGAGGGCTGCAGGTGGGCGGCGGCCGCAGGACCAGGGGACCGGCAGCCCCACTCCACACTGCAGCCGTTGGAGAATACGGTGCTTGAAGTTGGATTACGGAGGGGTGGACCTGCCGGTGGTGACAAAGCCTAGTGGGTCACCGTGGAGTAGGTGTCTGAGGTAGGTTGAGAACAAGATCACGGGAGGAAAGGAAGAGCTGAGGGGCCTGGTATTGGAAGGGTTGTCTACGTGGACATCGAAAGCGCCATGAATCACAGCAGAGGTGGTGCTAGAACAGCCACAAGCTATGACCTTCACGGAGTGAGGGCAAGGAGGCAGGGCTGCTGACGGATGGACGGTCCCAAAATTCACATGCTGGAATCCTGACCCCCAAGGTGATGGTATTAGGAGGTGGGGCCTTTGGGAGGTGATTAGACCATGAGATGGAGCCCCTGTGGATGGGATTAGAGCTTTATAAAAGAGGCCCCAGAGGACTAACTAGCCCCTTCTGCCACGGCCACATGAGGACATGGTGAGAGGACGGCTGTCTACAACAGGAAGCAGGCCCTCACCAGGCAGGGCATCCGCCCGCACCTTCGTCTGGGCTGCCCCGGCCTCTAGAACTGTGAGAAATAAATGCTTCTGATTTAAGCCACCCAGTCTGTGGCGTTTTTGTTTTAGCAGCCTGGGTGGACAGAGATAGTCAGACGTGACACTCCAGACTGGGTGCTTTTAGAAGGAGACAGGGACAATGGCCTAGTGGTGGCAATGAGGAGAAAGTAGTCACCCAACCCACTGTGTCCAGCGGTGAGAGGTGCGTGAGAGACACAAACAGCACCACTGAGAGGGTGACGCGAGCAGTGTCCACGGGCACAGCCAGGCGTCTGTCTGAGCCAGAGGAAGGAAAGGGGAGCGTCCGGGGGATTTGCTTGAGACAGGTCACGAGCTCCAGCGGTTGGTTCTAAAGCTGGGAGAGGTGGGAGAAAGAGACAGATTAGGAAGTGTACAGAGCCACCTAGAGATGAGACCGTGGTCTGGGGGTCCGGGACTTACACAGGGACAAAGGTCATGATAGGACTGAGCCTTGGTGAGGCTGTGCCTTTATGTCCTGATCTCAGACATCACGCACCATCATGCGGACCACGCTCTCGTCTGCAAATATATGACACTGTCTGCAGGGACAGTATCAAAGGTTTGTGGACATATATGGGGACATATTTACAAGCCACCACATAACTGTACCCATGGGGAAGGGAGGCCCTGATGGTTTCTCAGGCCGGGCTGACACTGTTGGGTTGGCACTTTTTGAAAAGTCACTGGACAGCCACGTGGAGATTAGGCGGAAGAGAGGAGAGGTAGGGGGTGGGGGGATTTTGAGGGAATGAGGGAGGGGAGGCTGACTTGCAGGGTCCTTCTTACCTCATTACACCCCATAGCATTGTGTCCCGCCCCCTCCCCATCAGCCAGCGCCCTCTCCCCATGGTAGCGCCTATCTGAGAGGGCCTCTGCACCAGACCTGCGTGTAACCTACAAAATGTTCATACAGCGATAGGGCTGTGCTGGCAGAGCTGGAAGAAATGTTCATTGTACTATATTAAAGTTGTATCCCATTCGCTATATTACCCTGAGTATGGCGCCCTATCATTCGATACGTAATTTAAAAAGTACATCCTGCCATTGCATTGCAAATCATACAATTACACTGCACTGTATTTGTGTGCATGTTGTCAAAAACGATCATTTCTTAAAAATAAATGCTACAACATATAGCATGGTTTTGAAACGCTGCTTTGGTCTTTCATCTTTTTTTAATGTGCTAGGAACTCAAGAAAGGAAGTGGCCCAGCCTTCTCTTCCCCAGAGGCCCTGCCCCAGACACTGCAGTGGTCGAGGCTGCCGTCCCAGGCTCACTGGGCATGTGTCCTCTGTCAGGAGGAGTCTGTGCTTCTGTCCCCATCCTTCCTGAGCCTTTGGATTATAAACACACCAGGTAAACCAAAGATGAGAGCTCTGCATCGCACTGTCTTTGCATGTCACTTGGCTCTGGAAAAGCTTAGTAGAGGTGACAGGTAGGTTTTCAAAGGAGGGCCTGGGAAAGGCCAGGCTCCGGGTTCATGGAAGCTCAGCCGCAGCCCGTGGCTCTGTGGGTACCGCTCTGTCTGCACAGGTCACCGTGAGGCCGCGGATCAGGAGGGTACTGGGGTGCAGCATCCAGGCCACCAGCCCAGCCTGAGGCCTCTCCGGATGGGTCAGAAAGCACAGGAAAGGTCTCCTGCATCCTCTGGAAGAAGCTCTGCAAACTGGAGTGGCGCTTGTCTGGTGTTCGGGCAGCAGAGCAGGGTCTCTGGGTGACAGCCAGGACCCCTCCATCTCCCAGCAAGCAGACACTGGATCCTCACCCTCTGCTTGCTGTTTCCCGAGCTTACTGGGCACTCCTTTGAGAAGTACACTCGTCCCCAAGCCATACCTTTTCTTGCTCTGCATGTGTGCCCTTTGCTTGGTGGGTCCCTGCAGGGCTAGAAGTCCCTCTGCAAAGGACACCTCCTGTCCCTTACTGGGCTTTCACAGGAGGGGTAGTGCCTCAACACTTCCCACTAAGTGGATGCTTTATAAGCTTCAAAATTCTATCTTAGAATACCAGCAGCCCCCAACCATACATTGGCACTGTGGGAGTTATACTTTGAATACTTGTGACGAGAAGAGGCAAATTGACCCAGAAGCTGCCATGGGTGAAAAAGCGCACGCCCTTAACCACGCAGCACCTGCGTGCTTGCAGAGGCAATGCCGCGCCGGGGAGCAGGACGCGCATTACCCCGTCTGGGCGCTGCTGGTGAATGTTGGGCATGGCAGCCCTTCGTGACTGCTTGGAGACCCCAAGTCTAGAAACTTCCTTGGCAGTTAGAGGCAGCTCATTGAAGTGTTTATTTTGCTTTTTTTCCCATCTCGTATTCCTCCTGGCTAAAGGAAATGAAAATGCTCCAATTCACAATCTTATCCTTCCGAAGCATCCTGTTCCTCCTCCTATGACTTCGTCCCCTTGGGTTTGGGGAAATGCTCAGGAGCATGTCTGTGCTCCTCTACGTTTCCATGGATCATAGGTGGGTGTGGCAGGTGAGTCTGCCAGTGGCTGGGGCTGGAGGCAGCGCCCAGAGGAAGCCTCTGGAAGCTGCCCTGGGAGTGCAGCATCAGGACAGACGCCTTAGGCGTTTGGGCCTCTCGCAGGCAGAGGCTTAGGTGCTCTGGAGCTCTGGCTGTCCCCGTGGGCTGCCTTGGCTCCTGTCAGGTGGCTGCTCAATCTTGATGTTGGGTTTGGGCTGAGGTTTGGCCCTCAGCCCAGTGCTGCTGCAGTCCCAGGGTCCCCAGGGAAGCCCCTGTAGAGAGCTGGTCCTGAAAGTCTGCAAATGCATGCCAGGGGCACTTCCCAGACCTGGTCACTGGAGAATGACATGTAGGCCAGCAGGGATGGGGAGTCGGGACAGTTTAGCTGTGCAGGGGCCCAGCGCTGGGCTGAATGCTGGGGAGTTGACAGGAGAAGTAGGCGGTACGGCCACAGGCCGATGTCTGTGAGGAGGAAAGAGACCAACCAGATCATCATCCTAGTGATCGAACTTACTGGGGTCAGGCACATCCTAAGCGCTTCTCGTGCATTATCTTATTCAATCCCGACAACCCAAGGGTATTGATATTATTTTTATTTTTACTTTTATGTATCAGATAACTGAAGCACAAACATTTTAAATAACTTGTTCTCATTTTACAGGACAAAAAGCTGAGGCTCAAAGTCATTCACTTATCTAACAAAGACCCCAGAGTTAGCAGAGTGGTAGAGCTGGGTTAAATCCAAACGTGTCTGACTCCCCAGTCTGTGCCCTTCAAGGTCCCTGCACTGAGTGTGAGACTGTGCGGTTGGTCCCAGCTGTGCCACTTCCCACATCGCTTACTCCACCCTGAACACCCCCGGTTTCTACATGGGACTCCTGCCCGTGAGTGCCTGGAAATGGCTCCAGTCAGTTCTGGGCAAACAGGGTGGCTCTGGCATCTTCCACGCAAAGCAGTTTCCGAGTCTCCTCTGAATAGCCCGCGAGGGTGCAACAGATGCAGTTGGAGGTTGGAGTGGGGTCTGTCACAGCCTGTAGTGCCTCATGGCCCCTGCCCTGCCTCCCTGCTCGTGCCATTAGCAGTCTCACCAGCCCAGACACTCAGCTGACAGCCTGAACTTTTCTGCCCAAAGTAGCCTCGATGCCTGAAGTCCCCAGAGAGTCTCAAAGGTCATAAGAAAAGAGACGCTTTTGTGGTCTCCTTATTGGATGGAAAGATTCCCGGCTTAACATTGCCCTGTTCTTATTCAAGGAGCTTCTCCCTTTGAGGCCCCCAGGCATGTGATTGCAGGGACATTGAAAGGCCCCTGGCCCTATCTGAAATGCCCCCATTTGGCACTGCTATAGGTTAAATAGTTGTCAAACTTTCTTTAGCTGCAGAATTTTTTGTTCAAATGATATCTTACGCAGAAGCCCATTGATGCAATAGATAAAAGTCGAACATCTCTGATTGAAGAAGCGTAGGTGTTAGGGGACCTGAAGCCCTTATCTGCGGGGCTCCCCCTTGCCCCAGTCGCAGGACCAAAGGTCTCCAGCCAGGTTTCCCAGCACAGTTTGAAAACCTGTGATCTAGTCTAAACTCTTTGATTTCCCAGAAAGGAAATTGAAGTCCAGAGAGGTTATATGACTTGTCTACTATTTCAACAGAAAATTTAGACCTGGCTAGATTGTACTGAGTTGGATAATCTAGTTCATTTTGCAGGGTATGATAGTCTAGTTGAATCCATTATGCTCTTTCTTCCCATATGCTAATTATTAGCTATTGAAAATGTAGTTAGAATCACATGCAGGTGAGTTAAGTTCAATAAACAGTCACCAAGTGCCTTGTCCAAGCCACAGATGGGAGAACAAATATGGTGTGTGTTGTGAGTGGACCAACATCCCCGAGGTTGGGATGTAAGGATGGGGAGGCAGGGAAGGACGCTGGGGCCTTGCAGGCCACGTGAAGGACCTCAGGCTTCAGCCCCAGGCAATAAGGATAAAAGGTTCTATGTTGGACTACGCAATTCAGGATGGGCATCCTGGCTGCTGTGTGATGCTGGATCTGGGGGTGCCATTGGAAGCCTAATTTGCACATTAGTACAACAGGCCGGTGAGCCAAGATCAGGGGCCCGGGTGTGGCCGTCCGGGAGGAATTCCTGAATTTTTAGGAGATATGTTAGGGAGGCAAGCGATTGGATTTGGGGAAGGGGTGCTGAGGGAGAGGGAAGCACTAAGAATATTTGGCAGGAACCTAGAAGGGCCTGGAAAGAACAGGACGTGGGCTAGGTGAGTGCTCTTGAGAGAGAGAACATCTGGAACGTGGACAGTCAGGGGGGACAGGTACCACCAGAAGAGTGTGGCCAGTAAGATTGTTGGGCACAGACAGTCCCCACTGCCCACCCCTGCCAGCTGACTGGCACACTTTCAGAAGCCTTTTGAACTTAGGCAAACTCTCTTTCCCCCTACAGTGAGCCCCAGTTGAAAAGTCCTGGAACCAAGGGGCAAGCTGGCGATGAGGCCTGTGCTGTCTGCCCCCATCTGGCTGTCTCCTAATGAGGCTCTCTGTGGTGCGCAGGTGTCCTGGGCTGTGTGTCCTCTGAGCTCTTAGTCCACGTGTAGTGCTGCAGCAGAGCACCACAGACAGGCGGCTTATCAACAACAGGCATTTATTCCCACAGTTCTGGAGGCCGGGAAGTCCAAGACCTGGGCTCTGGCAGATCCGGTGTCTGGCGAGGGCCTGCTTTCTGGTTCATGGACAATGCAAGGGCAGAGAGAGTTCGCTGGGGCCTCTTTTATAAGGGCACTAATCCCCATCATGAGGGTGGAGCCCTCATGAGCTGATCACCTCCCAAAGGCCCCACCTGCAAATACCTTCACACTGTGAATGAGGTTTCAACAGATGACTTTGCTGGGACACGCCACAGCACGGGCAAGCAGAAGAAAAGCGAACTCAGACCCAGATGCCTACAGCCAGCCGGAGTGCGGAAGGCGGCACCAGCAGCCCAGCCAGGAAGCTGCTCACTAAGGTCGTGCCGCCCCCATCGCCCTCTCAAAGCAAGGGGTTAAACATTTCTTTAAAAACCCTGCAGTGCCTTGGAAATCAGCTGAATGGCCTTTCCATACAGCTCCAAATGTCCCCGGTGCACTACCTGGCTTTCTGACGAGATATAAACGGTGGATTTTATGGGCAGCGGCATGGGCCAGTGGGCTAAGGACAGGCCGGGGAGTCAGCAAGGACGCAGCCGCGGCGCCTGGTGACCGCTTGACTCAAGGCGTGACCTTGGACCGGTTGCTTAACCTGTTTACACCTTAGTTTCCTTGGCTGAAAAATGGGAGTCCTGATACCAGCAGGCCTCACAGGGGGGCCGTGAGCAGGAGCTAATTGATGGCTGAAGTGCACCCTGGATGTCTGCGGCGCTAGTAAACTGCTAAGTAATTACGCGGCGCCTCGGAGCGCTGGCAGCCGACACGCAGGGCACTCTTCCCAGGCCGGGCCGCGCGGCGAGGCTGAGAATGCCTGGCTCAGCGAAACCCCAGCCATCCACCTCCCCGGCGAGCACCTCCGCAAGGTCATTCCTCATCTCCTGGAGATCTTTCTCCTCGGGGTGCTGACATCTCTTCTGTCTCAGACCTGTGTTTAACCTTCTTTTCTGCAAGATGGGGCTTTTTCTTTAACTGCCGGTCTCGTGAGCAGCCATGTTTGTTGAGCAGCCACCAGATGCAGGCTGTCGTGCTAAGTGCTTCCTGCGTCTTCTCTCACGGACTCCTCCCCACAGGGACATTTTAGGGGGCCCTGTTGTTCCCATTTAACAGATGCAAAAAACAAGGGGCTCAGAGCATTTAGCACTCTGTGTGTCCTTTCAGGGGAGCCTGTCTGTCACTGTGTCCATTCAAGGGATGAGCTTGCGCAGTCCTGAAGAGTCAAGAGAGAGTTCAACGCCAGAGTTTTCTGGCTTTAATGACCTGCCCCTTGCTCTGTGCAGCCTTTCCAGTTAGCTCTTCACGTCCTGTGGGGCGCTGGGGTGGAGGATGGAGCAGAGACATCTCTGCACTGGGCTGCGGGGAACCTGGGTAACCTTTTCCTGTCTCTACTGCAGAACTACTGTGAGGCTTGGGGCAAGTCACTTGACCTTTCTGAATCTATTCCTTTCCACTGATGTCCCCTTTGGCTCTAGCATATTCCAACTCTACACTGTGGCTGGATATCACAGTCACAGATACCTCCTCTCTGCTCATTCTAATGTGTAACAGACCTTAGTATATCTGCAATGCCCCGCTAGGCTGAGTGAGTCTTGTGGTCAGAGATTGTGCTTATATCTAGTTGTCTACAATAAAATGCATGTACAGAATGTGCCAGGCTATGTGTTAGGAGTGGTCTCTGGCATGAGGAGCAGAGTCTAGTCAGCAAGCGGATGCATGAGCAGGAGGTTCTGGGACAATGTGGTCCACACCCCAACAGCCGGGGCCTCCTTCTCTCTCGGCTCCACCTGGCCTGACTTATCAGTGGGTAAGAGTCATTGAGCTGGGCCCTGGGGGCTGCTCCTCTAGAAACCAAGTGATTTCCATCTGCTTCTCTGAGAAGGGGACAGTGAGTGAAAGAAGAATTGAGCCCACCTTGAGTTAGGACCTGGCACCTATCTTACAGTGTGGTCATCTTACATGATGGTCATCTTATAGGGTGCACCTCTCTGGGGTGCACAAGGATCCTAGAGCAAGCCAGTGGTCCCCCCTCCTGGGACTGAGCAATGACATCAAATCTCCCACCTGCCCCCGAGGGGCCCTGATGGGTCACAAGGAGTAGTGAACAACAATATCATCAACTTGAGCTGGCAAAATGATGGTGACACTGTTTAATTTTGTCTTCCCCAAACTGTTGACAAAGCTGTGGAACATTTCACTGGCCCAGGCAGCAAACTGCCCGAATCCAGGTAGGCTGAGCAGTCCCCGTTTGGGCACCCTCAGAATGGCAGCACTGAACCCACGTGCCTGCTCCTCCCGTCTCTGCCCCCCTGTGAAGGCGTTGCTGGCCAGACAGCACTTTTCATCCTTGCCAAGTATTTATCCTGTTCCCCCCAGTTCCTGGTCTGAATAAAGGATTTGCAAAAATAGCATAATCCTTGGTGACCCGCAGGCCCCCCATCCCCACCTCTCTTATTTCCCAAATCACAAGGCCCCACTGCGTTTCCATCCCCATTTCTCCCCCGTGCCTGAGCTCCCAGGAGAAGTGCTGGCACGTGAGCCTCCTTTAAATCCTGCCTTTCTGGACGCTTCCAAGCAAATGGGATCAACCATCACTTTCTATTAGCACAATCTGGCCTTTCCAGCAGTGACGCGCTGTCACGCGCTCCTTTGTGGATTACTTAGAGTTACGAAAACTGCTCTGGGCTACCCTGGCATCCAGAGGGCTTCAGAGAGCAGCCAGAGAAGGGGATCAGGGAGCAGAACACAGAAAGCTCTGAATTTTCCACTAAATGCCATCTGTGCCCGGCCCTCCCTCAGGCCCGGCCTCCCGGCCTGGTTCTGCCCTCTCTCGTCGGCTTGGCACCGGGACAAGGACATGGAGCCACAGTAGGTAGTGTGAGTGGCTGCCACCTTGGGTGCCTGTGCCAGGAACTGTTCTCAGGTCTCATTTAGTGCTGGCATAAAGCCTATGCTACATTTAAACGTGAGGCTCAAAGGAATTCAGTGACTTGCTCAAGAAAGGGCAGAACTGGGATTCCACAGCTCTTGCTCTTTGTACCTCCCCAAAGGGCCTTCCATTCCACCTACCAGGGAAGACGCTGTAAAGGAAATCAAGTGAGAGTGAACTATGCCTGTAGGGAGACAGATTCCTTCCAGAAGGGCCACATTGGGGCAGAACAACCAGTGTCAGCTGGCTAGGGGCTCAGGGACCATCTCCTCAGGGCCCACTCAGGTGCTGAATGGTTAAATGTGAACATGTGGGACTTACCCCCCTGCCTCCGAGTATGTGGGGACACTGCGTCCCTCCAAGGATCTCAAAGAACCACCCATGACTGAAATTCCAGCCCTGCGCTTTTCAGGCCTCAGAAGCTCTTCTGACGCCCCTACAGGGAGCGTGGGGCAGGGCTGAAGTTTGTAAAAAATGAAACAAAACAGCTGGGCATGGTGGTGCATGCCTGTACCCTAGCTACTCAGGAAGCTAAGTTGGAAGGATTGCTTGAGCCCAGGAGTTTGAGACTGCCATGAGCTATGATTGTGCCTGGGTGACAGAGCAAAACCCTGTCTCAAAATAAAAAAAAAAAGAAGCAAAACTCCACACAAACCCAATGTAGAGTGCTGGGAACCCGGTATGAAAGCGAGCACGTGAGAAACAGCCTGCAGATCAGTCCCTCACTGGGCTCTGAAGCTCGGCCACTGTTCATGCTTCCTGACGCGGCCGTGGTGGGGCCCCACGGGGAAGTGCACAGCGGTGGAGGACGCCCAGCCCGGCCTGCATCCCATCTGTCCTTCCCAGAATGACCCTCTGCCCCTTCATTCTTTTGGTACAAGTTTCTGCCAAAGGAACGCAGATGGGGAGAGAAAAATCAGGGCTGGGTTTAGATACAGGGAAAAAATTCTCAGAATGTCAATATGTTCATTCTGGAGGAAAAACTTAAAATAATATCAAGTCATTTTACAGTTTTTGTGGGAATACACACACACACACAGGTGCAGAGCATGGTCGTCTGGTTCTCAGCTTGTGCCTCTGTCGGTGCTCGCTGGAGGACATCGTGGAGGAGTGGGGCTTTCGGCTTTTCTTCACGCCAGTCCTGGGGCCTCTCTGGGACCTCTTCCTTTCTGTGCTCTTTTCTCCTGCCAGCACTACCTCTCTCCCTCCTCTGTCCTCCCAAGTCCTCCGGCTCTCCTCTCGGTCCCCCAACAACTCACTCTGCAGGAGACGCTCACGTACTGGTATCACCGGGAAAAGGACCGACTCAACTCTACGTGTTCCCTTCCTGGCGTGTGTGCATTTCTGGGAATCGATGGCTGTGAAAGGGGGTGGCTTCAGGCCTCAGGGAGCCAAGGAGGAGCACTGAGGGCTGCCTCCATGTACCCCAAAGGCCTGCTTTGAGCATAAGGTCTTCTCAGCTGCTCCTTGCTCTTTGAAGGCTGTGCAGGAGCTTGGGGGATAGGAGCCTTTACCACTTATTCCTTCTTCTCCTTCCAGACAACATTCCTGCCTCCCAAAACAGGCACACAGAGAGTGGGCATGGACCCTGTGCTCGCTAACTGTGTTTGTGGGAGCAGGACTGTTGACCCGACAGAGGGCCGTCTAGGTGCCTGGAGCCTGGGTGGGAGGGCCGTGCTGATAAGCGGCTCTGGCAGCAGTGAAGGGCAGGGGGAAGGCGAGAGCGAGACGCTGAGAGGAGCTGACAGCAGGAACCTGCCTGTGCCCTTTCCTCTCCTGAGTGACGGGGACCTGGAATTTGAAAACCCCCAAATGTGACATGGCCTGACCTTTGGCATCTGGGTTGTAGGAACTGGTAAAAAATGACAAGAGAAATGGCTCAGACCGAGGTGCGCCCTAAAGTGATCAGAGCTGTGCTCCTACCATCTCGTCAGGTTCTCACGGGTAAAGTGGGCAGAATTTCTCACCTCTCAGAGCATAAGACCTTCCTTCTAGGAAATGGGGATGAGGGTCATTGCCAAGGTCACAAGGTGTGTAAGTGGCAGAACCAGGATTGGAACCCAGGTCTTCTAACTCCCAAAGGCTCATCCTGCTGATTTTCCCAGAGGTGTGGGAAGTAATCCCAAAGGTCAGAACAAAGTTCAACAACAAATAGCATGCAGGCCCCAGACATATATATGTATATATATCTATATATAGTATGTATGTGCATATATATATTAATATTATATGTGTGTATGTATATGTTTTATATGTATTCAATATATATTCTCTCAACTGCTTCTACTAAACCAGTCTGCTAGATAACAGTTGCTCTTTAGCCCCTTCCTAAAATACATTCACTGATCCCAGGATACGATGAAGGGCCTGGGCTAGCAGGGAGTCTCGGGTGCCCTCTTCCCCGGCGTGCCCCGCCCCAGCACGCCCCGCCCCAGCACGCCCCGCTCCAGCACGCGCTCCCGCTCCTGCCGCCTAAAGCATGCTAAGAGTCCGCGGATCTTTTGTTCCCACACTTGCTTCATGTGTGCTTTGCTTGTCTTTGTTAAAGCCTCTTGCAATTAAGCAATTTAATGAAATGTTCTGCAAACAGATAATATAATGAGAGTGAAGAGAAACCGTTACCTATGCAAACTAAGTGCTTTGAGAAGATTGAATGAGAATGGGCTGTTAGAAGGCGTTACTGATGAGTTACATGTGGATGAGGTAACATTAAAGATTGCAAGATCATAACGTATTGTGTATTTTTCAAAACTGCTAACATAGATTTTTTAATGCTCTCACCACACGCAAGAAATGATAAATTGGTGAGGAGATGGATATGTTGATTAGCTTGATTGACTCTTTCTATAATGTATACATAGATCAAAACAACACATGCTTCCCCATAAATATACCCAATTATGATTTGTCAATTAAAAATAAACTTTAAAAAAGATTGGGGGAAAACGAACACATCTAGAATGATTCTTCATTCACATTATTAGGCAAGTGTAGATTTTCATTCCACTTTAAAGCAGTGGGAACTGGCGATGGTGGGGGATGTTTGCTGCGGAAGGACAGCGGGATACGCCCATCCGCGGACCCGAGCTGAAAGGAGAGGCGTTGGACCTACATCAAGGGACTGCGAATGCATGTACGCTTATGTGTTTTAACTTAAAATGTTGAAGGTGTATAGTATGATTTTCTCTGATTTCTCTTTTTAACCACCATTTTTCCATTAACTGACCAACACCAGTCCATATTGTGTCAGGTAACAGGGATCCTGATCTGATAACTAACAGTTATTGAGCAATTATTTGGTGCCAGACCCTGTACTGAATGCCTTTTATGTAGCGCCTCTTAGTCCTCAAACCTACCCACGAGTTAGATACTAATATTATATTACCCTGTGGTGGCACATGGGCCAATTTTTACAGGTCCGGTCACTCCTGCCTCACACCTACCTTCTTTTCCCTTTGCCGACCAGTGTCCTGTTACTGATGACACCTCTATAAACCAGCACCCGGCCTGTGAAAGTCCTCGGGCTGCTTGGGAAGACCTGCCCCCGACCCCCCGATGGATCCCTGGGGAAGGGGGTATGGTGGCTTCACAGTGGCCCAATCCAGGCTTCGCGCATGGATATGAAGAGCAGACAAGTAAATCCACAGGGCGGGAGCTGTGAAGCAGAAAAGCTGGTGTAGCGTGCTCGAGAAGGATGAAGCCCGGCACTAGGTCCTCTGCCGCGAAGTGGGGTGGAGGGTGAGGGTGGAACTTTCAGCAGTGAAACCCTGAAAAGCCCACCTGCGGCACCCAGGTGGAAGGGGCTGCGGGTAGGAAGGATTCTGGGCAGCATGTGGGCCAGGAGCCAGAGCTTCCTGATTCCAGCTGGGGTCTAGAAGAGGGGATGGTAGCAGCAGCAGAGGGGCCACCACGGGGAGGAACAGAGGAGAGCGCCCCCTTCGGCGGGGGCATCGTGGAACCTGTGACTTCCGCACTCACACAGTCTCACTCGAAATGCTTTTGGTGAACAATTGGTGCTGGGGCAGAACGCCAGTGTGCACTCAGGGCAGTGAGATCAAGATTAGCAGGCGACAGAGAAAGGAGAGCGTGAGGAGCCATAGACTGGGAAGGGAGGAAACATTTGCTGCACATACACCTGACAAAGGACTCGCGTCCAGGATGCATGAAAAACTCTTCCAGTATGATAGGAAGGTGGCAAATAGCCCAATTAAAAATAGGCAAAAGATTTGAACAGACACCTCACGGAAGGTATATGCATGACTAATATGTTTCACTTCATCAGTCATCGGGGAAAGGCAAATTCAAACCACAATAAGATACCACTGCGCAGACACTAAGGCAGCTACAGTTTAAAAGACTGACCAGCCCGACTCTCTGAGAGCAGCGGTGTGCCAAGGGCAGGGCAACACATGCTTGTTGAATAAGGGGTGCATTGTCTGTAGAGAATTTAAAACAATAGTAAAACCACTAAGAGTCCATCTGCTTTTTATTATCACCATGCATCGGCAATTCTAAACAATGTCAGTGATAAGATATTCCTCCCCAGCCGGGCAGACCTCCCCACGGCCCCTCCCTTGGCAGCCCACTCCTCTTGGCCCGGATGTGGAGCCCCCTCCCAGGCGGCCGTGTGCGTGGGTGTGTGTATGTGTGATGTGGTACCACCACCTTGGAGAATTGCTTGGCATTTTCTTTTAAAATTAAAGAAAATACACTTCCACTTATTTACCCAAGAGAAATGAAAACACGTGAAGTGAATGTTTATAGCAGCTTTATTTATAATAACTCCTAAATGGAAACCATCCAAACATTCATCACTAGGTGAGTGGATTAACAACATGTGGTATATCCATACAATGCAATACTACTTAGCAACTGAAAAAGAATACAGTCCAGTACTCATAACAAAATAATGAATCTTAAAAACATTATGCTGAGCAGAAGAAGCCAGGCACACTAGAATACATGCTGTTTGATTCCATTTATTTGAGGAACAAGAACAGGCAAATCTAATCCACAGTGACAGAAAGCAGAATGGTGTTTTCCTGGGGTGGGGGTGGGAGGGGTATTGACTGGGAACGGGTACAGGGGAACTTTTTGGTGTGCAGATAATATTCATTGGATTGATTGTCCTGGTGGCTACACAGATGAATACACTGGCCCAAACTCCTCAAAACTGTGTACTTAAAATGCATGTACTTTACTGCATGTAAATTAAACTTTAATGAGGTTGATATAAAACAAAAGTTTGAAACGAAGGAAAAAACACATAGGGTTAGGAACCAGGATAGATATCGATTCATTCAATGATATGTCCCAGGCCTTTGTGATCATTCCTGGGTGGACTCCATCCACAGCATTGCAGCGACGTGCCCGGAGGCCACACGAGCAGCGTCCGGTCTGGATGTGTATTTACACTAACCATTATGGAGAGCCGTGCTTATCTGAATCCACAGAAGTTTCTATTTCTTTCCTCTAAAGTGTTTCTGTGCTTCTCTCAAGTTCCAATATGTTTAACACCTTCAGATGTAGGTAAAAACTGTTCTTCGAATTAGTGACAGGAGCAGTGGTAACAATAAGAGCCAACATTTACGGAGCACATCCTGGGGCCAGACTCTATGCTCAGTGATTTACCGGCATTATTTATGCAACCTTCACGTACCCCTGGCCATGTGGGGCCTTGTCCCCATTTTCCAGATAAAGATGGAGATTCAGAGAGGCAAAGCTCTTGTCCAGAGTGCACAGCTAGTCAGCCCAAGACTGACCTTCAGGTCTGTCTGATTTGGGTGCTGTGTTCTTGTCACTGCACTCCAGGGCCTCCAGGCCGGGACCAGTCTGACCCACAGTCACCAGTGAGGTGGCGCTAAACATGCTCACCACTGTGGAGCACACGGGTCCACTGCGCTGCCCCGGTGAGTCTTCCTGAGCTCCGACTCCCCGGCAGTCAGCACGGTGCCTGGCAGACAGCACGGTGCCTGGCAGACGGACTCACACTGCATGATGAGCTCTTGGTAACGTCACTTATGGACCGCAACCAACTGCAAAGTCGAATTGCCTTATCCTCGCGGGCTTTAGGGGCGGAGGGGGGAAGATTCCTCCTTGACCTTCCATTCCTTCCCTGAGCTTTACTTTCTTCCTCTCTTTCCTCCCCTAGGATTCTGTGAAGTTTATTCTTTTGAACTGTGACCGTGACTGTATATATCTCTGGGTGTATTCTAACAGGAACCTGTGCTCCTTCCACCGCTGAGCTGGCTAAAGAAGTTATGCAGGGCTCAGGGGAATCCTGGAGGAATTTGTTCAAGTCTGCCGGGGTCCGCATCCTGACGCTCAAGTGCACAAGTGCAGCCGGGCCTGTTTGACAATCAAACCCAGGCATGAACAAAGGGGGACGTGCTGGGGTCAGAGCGGACCCCAAGCTGAGCCAGCGTCTTGTTTGAGGAAGCCCATGTGGAGGGCCTGGGAGGGGGCGTGACAGGGAAGAGAGGGGGCCCCAGCTGGGGGGGCTACGTCTGTAGAAGAGAGGAGAAGATAATGGAATCCAATAGAGCTCCCGAAAACGTGTCATCTTGCTGCCGCTGAAACCCTTTGAATACACTAAATCCTTAATCAGAGTAGCCTAAAACTGCAATGACTGCATGCAGACATGTTAGTCCAGATAAATCCTTGCAGGTTTCAAAGATCTGAAGGGCCCGGGCACTTCTCTCGACAGCGCTGCCCTCTGCCCTCTCCTCCGTGATGTCATTATTGAAGTCTCGCTCTCACCGTGCGTGGTGTAAGTTGACATTGACAGTTGTAGCACTCTCACGCCGACTCTGGAGGATTATTAGCTTTGAAGCTATTTGGCCTTGAGCGGTAAATTCTTTTTTGAGCTCACACTGGCTTACAATATCTGAGAAGGCTTGCTCCACTCTGGCCCCAGCTTGAATTAGGAGAGGAGGCAGCTTTCCAACTTGGAACCGATACCAGCAGGAACAGAATGGGGAATATTATCCATTTCTGATGGGCAACAGAGTTAGTGTTCTCAAATCTTCCTCCCCCTTCAGCCTTCACACCAAGTTTCCGTTCTCACATCGGAGTTGGGGCGGCAGCCTGGACTGGCCCATGCCTGCAATCGCCGCGCAGCCTCACAGCTGGACGCAGAGGCAGACTCGAGGAATACACGCTCCTCCGGCCTCTAATCTGTTTGTTATTAGGCTGTTGGAAACCCCTCAGTGGGGCTGGAAGCTGATGTCAGAAGAGTATAATTCAAGTGTATGTGTAAAAAAAAAAAAAAAATAGAAGGGGAAATAAAGCACCCTTCTGTGATAATTTGCATTTGGTGAATGTAAGTGTCTGGGGGGATTAATTAGTTGAACGAAGGTGAGGAAGGGACTGCCAATGAATTCGCAAAAATAGTGACCTGAAGAGCTTCTGACCTGCTCTTAATCTCCTCTCAGGATTTAAGCAAACATCTTGCAAAGCTTATTCCAGGGAACAGCCCCCCCCCGCCCCCCCGTCCGCCTCAGGCTCAGCCTAGGAAAGCTTTTCCATACAAGAAAATGTGTGCTCATCACTCTCCATAAACTGTGCCAATGTTCACAGCAGCTTGGGAGGTGGCGTGGTAGTGTCCCGTTCAACAGGGACCATCTGCTGGAGTACATGATGGGTCTGCGGAGGAATTCTGGAGAGTTTTCTTGGGAAAGAAAGAAAGAACTCCCAAGTTTTCAGGTTGCTGATTTAGGGAGAGCAAAAATTTTCTTGAGATTATCACTTATTTATCTCCGTGTTCTTATTTGTCTAGCTTTTATCACTTATTTATCCATCTGTGTGAAGGTCAATCTTCCCCAATACTATTTATGTCCATAATTCATGGGCTGCATCTGTCATGATGCAACTGGTTCTCGGGATGAACCAGCCTTGGAGCTTAAAGAAACCCAAATTAGATACCTTCATATTAGAGCTGGCCCAGTTTTTCAGATGGCTAGAATAACCTCAGCACCACTGCCAACATCAAAGCAGAAGAAATAAATGTGCCCAGGAGAAGATGCTAACAGAGGTGAAAGCACAATATTCCCGAAAACAGAGGAACTGAGAGAGTGGCTGGAGGGAATGGGTTAAGTTATAGGACGCAAATGCACCGAGCAGACCCAAACCCATGCCTCTGTACAGTGGTTCAGTTGAGAAACTCCTAGTGTGTTGTTTCTCTGATGCACAGATAAGTAAACAGTGCATGTCCTTAACTCTAACGGGTGCTCCCACCCACCACTCACCATTTCTGAAATTGAGACGTCTGTAGTCAACATAGACATTAGATGTATTGGTGTCTGCCAAAGGTGATATTATAATTACATGATGGTGTGTCTCACAGTGTGTGTGCAATGAAGAAATATGGTAGGCCAGAAAGCATTTAATCTTTTACAAATGCTATTGATACTTGCACTCATTTTTTCCACAGTATGAGAGAAAGCATGCATGTAGCTAGAAATCTATACATGGATGATTTGGATATATGCTGAGGTGAGAGTCCACGAACTGGCTGTGTTTGCCTGTACGATATCTGGACCGTGAATGACTGGTGCCTGTGCTAAAGTTCCTGTTATTAACTTATGCAATTGATGGCTGCTCACCTCATCAAGGTTTACTTGTTTTGGCAAAATGATAAATTGCACTCATATTTTTTTCTGCCTCAAGACAAATTGGTGAGCTTTTCAAAAAAAAAAATCTTTTTTGGGTCTGTTAATAATTTCCAAAGAAAAGAGCAGCCAATGCTTGAATAAATAAACCATTCTTGATGACAATTTAAGAACTGGAGTGACAATATGTGTGCATGTGTGTGTGTGAACACACAATAGTGCGATCTATTTCTGAGTAACCCTATTAATTTGGGAAGTATTATATTAGCTGAATCTGTGTTTGAATGTGTTCATTTATATATACACATATAATAGCTTGCAGAGAGTAATAAAAGAATGAGGTAAAGCCCAGCATTAGAGGGGTTGGCTAATGACAGATAACTAACTGAAAACAAAGCATAAGAAATTTCCAGGAGTAATTTAGTGATTTATAGCCACAATTTCAAAGGTAGGATGGGCTGCCTTAGGGGTACTGAGTTCCTGGTCACTGGAAGTGTTTGAGTAACAAGTGCTGAAGGCCCACATGGTGGGAATGTTTTGGTTGGACTTCTTTTATCAAACGTGGGGAACTGGATAGAGTGAATTTTTTAGTCCCTTCCAACCAGGGAATCTATGATTCTATGACACAGAATATGCAATATCATCTTAAGTGAGAGTGCATTGAAGCCAGGGGGTTACATCTTATTTTGGGCCCAGGCCAAAGCACATACAATCAATGTATATGGAAGCATGAATCGGTGGGATTAGATGATTTCTGATACCCTTTTCAGCACAAAGATGGGAGTCATTGGATTAATGTGTATCAGCCTAGGACAATAACGTACGTGGAATGCAATCCTTCCTCAAGAATGTATTTTACTAAGTCAGTGGTTCTCTCCCCTTTTGCAGACTGTGTTCCTGGCATCTGTATTTTTTGGTGGCACATCCGACAGGATTAGGTTACATCCATGGTTATATTCACCATTTACTTGCCTGCCCTTCAGCATTGAGTTGCTTTTGAATGTACTTGCCTGCAGCCTGGATCACACAACGTTATACACCCCCAAGGAGAGTTCTCCCAGGTTCCAGCGAATACCCATCTGTCCTGGGCACTGGCTTCTTGTTCCGCTTCACCTCTTACCCTTTCTGCCAGGCAGGTGGATCCTGCTCCACGCTCGTGCAGGGCTGGCTCAGCTCACCTGAATAAAATGTGTCCCTGTTTTACCAAAAAAAATTTTTACACTCTGAAATTTGGTGGCACTCTGGTGAAAAGCAGGAGAACCACTGTTCTGAATGTCTTTGTGCTGTGGAACATGATGTTCAGCAGTAAAATAGACGGGGTCATACTCTAATCCTCCATGCTCAGGTCTGCCGATAACCTTTAGTTGCACCTTTCTGATGCTCTGTGTATTTTGTAAGAAGCTGAGCTTCTCCTGTACTGGGCATGATTTTCAGAATACTGTGCTAAAAATCAATGAGGGTTGGCAGAGGCAGGGTAGAGCAGCTTCTAAGTATGGGTAGCTCGATACAGTCTGTGACGAGAGCATAGGCATTCAGCAGCAGTTTGGCACCTTGGAACTGACCCGGCGAGTACAACTGCTTTCCTGTCTCTGTCTCCCAGATTCAGCATCACTCCTGAAGTTGAATTTTCTCATGTCCTTGAAAGGGTCCTTTGGCTGTGCCTGGGCCACGTGCACTGTGCATAAAGCCACGTAAGAATGCCCTGCGCACCTAGGGATGGTGATGGTGGGGAATGGCAGACTAGGAAATGGATGTCAACAGAGCCCTGCTCACCAACTCTCGCTAGCTGCCTCTCACCACAAACTTTAGTATTTCTTCTTGTGCAAAACTCAGTTTGCCTGGTTTGCTTCACCGCATCACGGGTTTAATTGAGACTTTATAAGGGAGATGGGCTCTTGTGATTTTTCATTCCACACCTCCCACTTCCTCCCAACAGTTGGCAACACTGGCTCCCCCAAAGAATGCTGACCTCCACTTTTACGTGAAGCACAGTGGGGCTCAGCAAGCCTTCCCAGCAGCTTTGATTTTAATTCAAGTGATGTGAGAGCATTGAGGACTTCTCAAGAGGATATCTTGCAAACTTCAAATTGCTCTTGCCTTTTTGGGACTTTAAAGCAAGTTTCTTGTGCCCCTAGGCTTCCCGGAGGACGCTTCCAAACACCAAATTTGCTTTGACTTAAAGGAAGTCGACATGTGCACACTCAACAGAATGGCAAGGAGCAGTGAGGAATAAAGACATAGCAGGGTTGCAAATTCACTCACACTCCACTCCGACGTGCGCTATCAAACAGCTTCTGAATTCCCTAGAGCTGACATGATCTTCCTCAGTCACTCGGCTACTTGACAATTAACACCAGATGAGTCTTTTCCAAATTAAATGTTCTTCTTTTAATTTAAATAGTTTCTTGAATAGATGTTCAGTTCCCTTCCAGGGCTGATTTAAATGTTCACCTTTAGAATCTCATCCCCTTTAGGCGAAACCTCTTTCTCCATCCCAAGGTGGTTTCAGGTGGTTGAGGAGGCTTCCATGTTACCTGGTGGAGGGGAGAGTGGGGACCACGTGGGATCCTCCAGATTCCTGCTGGTCTTTGCTGCAAGCCTGCTTCCTGTGCTGGTGATCACTGACACCCAGACTTCCGGGGAAATGTACCCCCACACACTTCTGGCCGTGTCTCCCGGTCTCAGGGCCTCTTCTGGCCTCTTCTTCCTAACCATGGTTTTCATCTGTCCCGCCAGTCTTTTCAACACCTTCACATCCATCTGCCCTGGATCCTTGACGTGCCATCAGGCACTAGGGACCAAGGAGGCCTGTTTTAGGCTCACAGGCCAGGTTACCTTCTGCTTCCACTGTTGCCCCATTGCCTTGTACCATGCTGGCAGTGACCACATACAAGACTTCTCCTTAAGCCTTGTGGCTGTCCCTTAGAATCCTTAGAGAAGTGTGACAAGAGTGTCTCTAGTCTCCTGATGTTCCAGCCTTCCCCTCAGTCTATCTAACATGTCTCCCCTTTCTAGAACTTAGAACTGGAGAGAAGAGTTGGGGACCCACCAGTTTCCTTGGACTCCCTGCCCTCTGCCTTCTTCCTCCAAGCTCTCAGGCTAAAGCCGCCAGCTTTTCCCTCCTCAATAGCCTGTCCTGATGGCATGTAGTAAATCTCTATGATCTATTCCACCAGGTATGGCTCTTGATATACTAATGGCAGCTAAAGGAATTTAGAAAATCCCTTTCCTTCTCAACAATGCCTGGCTTTGAAGACTATTTTCTTGCTTAAGAGGTCAAGAAAGTCAGCTTTGAGATTCAAACTGATCAATGGCCTCTTTGTTCTAGACAGTATCCCTGGGGCCATAAGCCCTGTGCCTCAGCCTTGGAGGTGGAAGACGGCAGGGGAAGGTGATTTAAGAGGAAACTGAAAAGTTAGAAGTGTAATATTTGCAAAATATTATCCTTGTTCCAGAAATATGGTTCTTAGCTTTCATGAAGCACAGTTAAACACTCCTCTTTTAGGAAATGTCCATTTATACAATTTTCCTGTTGGAAACATCCATAATTTTTGACTTCCTTCCTAAAACACTTTCCCCAGAGTCATATGCACTTTGAAAGACTGTCTTTGAAGGATTTTATTCCATATTCTTTCTCTATTTTTCTGGCTAACAAACAACACTGAACCAGCAATACATGGTATTTCTACCTACTTGCTCTTTTTCTACAACCTGAGATTCTCCCTTCATTAGCGCTCTGATCTCTCTTGGGAACTTCCAAGCCATAAGGGCCTTGTGCAGAACAGAATTACAGTCCTTGTGACCACAAGGAAGTAGGATGGTTTGGTAGCAGCATGCTGGGTGGTTGCTGTGACCATGACTGAGAAGGAACTGCCAATTTGGTTCTCATTAGGGGAATAAACTCTAGTCCTTCTTTGCATGCTGCCTCCACAGTAATGGCCATGACCCCACAGAAAACGGACACAGCGTGGAGAGGAGTACGTTTCGCTCATGCTTGTCAAAGCATGTCAGTGTTCTCCCACAGAATGTGGTACAGTTCTCCTAATGCAATTAAGCAGAGCCTTCTTTTTCCATGGAAATGCACTTACAAATGTCAGACAGGCTTGCGGTCACCAGGCTGGGAAGAACTTTTGTTATGGAACCTGAAACCTGGCCTGATTACATGTTTTGCAACAAAACCCCAAAGTTCACATGAACTTTTCAACTGGTGAGTTTGGCTGGGGGTTCATCATGGATTCACTCAAGTTTTTGGGCGGAGGATTTTGACTCAGTGGTGCTTAGTACAGGGCTGAGCATTTGGTGTCTCGTCAGTCTTCCCGAACCTTCCTGGCAGTGCTCGCATCACCCTTATTTGGAGGGAACAAGAAGCCATTTTTTGTTCACAAAACTCGTGGAAGGAATGTGATCTCCATGATCAGCTTCAAGTGGAGAACAGCCAGCCTCTGCTCATCAATAAACCACGAGCCCTGCCCGTTGGCTCATCCTATGAGCTGGTCCAACCTGGCCTGCAACAACAATCTTGCCCTTCATTGGGAGTGCACATGTGATAAAAATCATGTCTTTACTTGAGGGTAGGTAAATAACAATTGCTCAGCATGTTCACATATTTTGTACCATTTAATTCTCATAGACATGTGCACTGTCCCCACGTTGCTGCTGAAGAAACTGAGGTTTGAAATTGAAGTTCAAGGTCATGGCCAGGGTAGTACGTGGCAGACAAGATACAGTGTAATGGTGATCCACGCGGTCTTTCTTACCAATGTACACACAATGCTTATGAGAATGGAATTTACCTTGTGGATGCAATATGATGTGGTACCTAAGAGCACCAGCTCTAGAACTTCCTTTCGAGAGCCAGCTACATTTGTGGGGCCCAGTACAAAATGAAAATGTAGGGACCCTTGTTCAGAAAGCAGGGGAAAAAATGCCATTGGAAGTGTGAAAATATAAAGCTTTTTCCTTTCCTCTGTGGTCTCTCCTGACTTATCATGGTTTTAAAAATTTACTATTTAATGCCATTCTACATAAAAAATTGAAAATCTTGAATTATTAGCATACCTTTTTACCAATTCAACTTTATCGTGTGGAGGCTACTTTTAAATGCGAACATTAAGAGCATTTAACTCAGGGGGAAACATCAAAATTACACAATTTGTATTTCATAGCTTGCACATGTATTTCATTGTTACCAGCATAGTGGAGACACTGCACAAAACCAACTCAAGCGTTACATTCCAATTCTTGATATGCATACATTCTACCACCACTCTCTGTCTTTGGCTAGGTGCTGAGAAAGGAAGGATTGAAAGGAAAAGGACCTGTGGGTTGTCCAGTCCCTCCCTTTCTTCCATGTTATCATTTTCAGTGTCAACGTTTGGCTGATAAAGGCTGATAAATTCAGTGTCAACGTCTGGTTGATAACAAGAGTAAGAAATGATGTGATAGGGTTCGTTGGTTATTTATGTGTCTTAGAATGCCATTGCCCTCTTTCTGTTCAAAGCAAGTTCTGGTTCAAATGAAAATGACATACTAGCCTCTCAAGGCTGTCAACACCCCCCGCCCCCCACCTCCCACAATTTACTTAGTTTGTAGACCTAACATGCTTACCTTGTACTCATTTTGGGTCTCACTGAATGCTCAGGCATCATGGGTCTGCTGAAATTCTGTTCCCTGGGGCAAAGACTGTGTAGCCAAATGCTGTATTGAGTGGGGCAGCAAAGGACAGCAGATACTTGCACTGTGCCTCTCTCCGCTGCTCACACGGATGCCCCACTGTCCCTGCGGGCTTCACTCACAAAACCCAACTTCAAAGCCAAAATTAAGGAGCCCCAGCTGGTGACAGCAGAGCACTGGCCGAGTGCCAGGTCCTCCCAAGTGTGGGCCCTGTGTGAGCGCACAGGTTGTACCCCATGAACCTGCTCCGTAGCTCTGCTCCTCACCTGGGTTCAAATCGTGGTCTTCCCACATTTTGATTGTGAACTTGAGGATATTAGTTAATCTTTTTGAACCTCATTTTCTCATTGGTTAAATAGGAATAAAAACTGTGCTTTTCCTTCCAGTATTGTTGCAAAACATTTGTTCAGTGTCTGGAATAGTACTGCCCAACAGAAATAGTGAGAGTCACAAATGAAAGTCTCATATATACTTTTATTTTTATTTTTAAAATTTTATTTTATTTTTAATTGATAAGTCAAAATTGTATAATGTATTTATGGGGTGCAATGTTGTGTTATGATACACATATACATTGTGGAATGATTAAACCAGGCTAATTAATATATATCCATCACCTCATATATTTCTCATTTCTTTGTGGCAAGAGCATTTAATATCTCACTCTTGGCAAGTGAAACTTTGTTCCCTTTGAATAACATCTCCCCTTTCCCCATTCACACCTCCACCCCGCTTCTGTTAACCATGATTCTTCTCTCTACTTCTAACGAGTTTGGCTTTTTTAAATTCCACATATAAGAGAGATTATACAGTATTTGCCTTTCTGTGCCTGGCGTATTTTGCTTAGCATATGTCTCTAGATTCATCCATGTTGTTGCAAATGACAGAATTATCTACTAGCTACATTAAAAACAGTAAAATGAAACAGGTGAAAAATTTTTTAAATAATATATATTATTTAACTCAAAATACACAAAATATTATCATTTTAACATGTAATCAATGTAAAAAGCTATTAACAAGATATTTTACATTCTTTTTGCATACTAAGTCTTCAAAATCTGCTGTACGTTTTGTACATATAGCTCATCTCAATTCAGACTGCCCACATGTCAAATGCTCAGTAGCCACAATGGCTAATGACTACCATATTGGGTAGCATAAGTCTAGAACATAGGGAATACTCAATAAATGTTAGCTAGCCAAATGCTGAGATGCGGGTTTGCATGCAAATGGCTTAGGGAATAATTTGGAAACATTACCTATAGGAGATGAGGAAAGTTCGATTGGCTAAAAGGAGAAGTTGAACTGCAATGGAATTGCCAAAGAGGCCTCAGCTAATCTCTCAGGATGCTCTGAAGCTTGAATAACCTTTCAAAGGCATTTCAAATTGAAGCAAAAAGGAAGAGCCTTTTTACCCTGGCATTGGCCAGTCCTGGATGAGAGCACTCCCTGGGGAGGAAATATAACTTGGGAACAAGACAGCTCCCTTTGGCCAAACATAGTTCCTGGGGAAGGACCTAATAAACTGTCATTAAGCAACATTCCTGGCAGCTGGTGAAATGAGACCCTCGGCCCAGAAGGGGTGATCTGGGTGGCATCGCACAGAATCCACTACAGTCTGTACCCTTGCGTTATTTGAGTCTGCCTGCTTCATGTGATAAGTCACCATATTGGGAAAAACTCATCAGGATTCTGGTTGTTCTCTTTTCTTAGAGAAGCTTTGAGAGGAATATTAGTGAAACAAACTACAGCTCTCATTGCCATAGCTCATGGGCCTGCTGCTATCATCCTCTCTCTCCTCCACCAGCTGTTCTAGACTCCCCTTGTCCTCAGCTGGTACCTCTGCTGTTGCAGGTGGCTTGGTTGGTGGAGTGACCCAAGAGGTCTGAGCTCCAGGTCATCATGCCTTTCTCAGGCTATCACTGCCAGGATTTCCCCTCTACCATTAACATTGAATAGAGGAGCACCAAGAGATGCCCCAGTACTGAGATTACCTGGTGGCAAGCATTTTCTTCCTGCCCCATTATGTAACAGCAGTCCTACCACCTCTGAATCAGGGTCATTGACCCTGTTTGGATGGTTACTTCCTTTCTTGCCTGTAGTCTCTTGTCTGCAGAAGCCCGAAGTGACTAGGTGATTCTTGTAGCTTCCAGTTTAAGAAGGTCCTTGCTGGGAAACAATATGCCAATAGCTCCCAGCAATAGCCATTCGATTCCATAATCCTTATATTTATTAAAAATCTCTAAAAAATCCAATATATGTACATGCCAGCACATTTCCTTCTACCAATATCCCACCCAGTTCACCACCAGTGCAAGTGTTAACAATCACGTTGCCTGTACAACCCTGAAGGATAAGGATCATATCTTGCAAACTGCCATATTCCCATTGCCTTGCCCAGGACCTGGAAAACAGTCAGTGCCAACTATTCCTTCTGCTATGTGTAGACACACAGAAGGTGCCATCTATGAGAAACAGGCTCTTAGTAGACACTGAATCTGCTGGCGCCTTAATCTTGGACTTCTCGGGCTCCAGAACTGTGAGCAATAAATTTCTGTTGTTCATAAATTACCCAATCTAAGGTATTTTGTTACAGCAGACCGGATAGACTAAGACAGCAAGGCATTAGTGATACTGCAGTGAGCAAAACTGGTATTGTGTTTGCCTTCATAAAGCTTGCGGTTTAGGAGGGGACATCTAAACAGTAATTATGAACTGTGAGAAAGACCATGAAGTCACGTTACAGAGTGATTAGAACATACAATGAGGAGTCCTGAACTAGTCTAAGTGGTCAAGAGCAGGTTTCCCTGGGGAGCTGACCTTACAAAGCTGAGTTCCCGAGGGAGCAATAGGAGCTAAGTAGACAGTAAATCGGAGGTTCTTTCTGGTTCTAATGTTCTATGAGACCTACTTGATCCTAAAATCATTAAGGAGAAATTAACATTTTATCTCAAGAATTAGGAACGACTGGAGTAGGTTAACTATGAGAAAATTGGTTCATTCTTGATTCTTTGGGCCCAGTTACTCTTTTCCGTTTCCTGGAGTGTGCGTGTGTGAGTCCCAGCATTGCTGGTGGAGTCCTGGGGTGATTCAGGAGAGAGCACTCCACGACATCACCCTGAGTGAGACAGTCAGTTGCTTCTGCTTTCTATCAGGTCGTAGCCAGAATCCCAGCTAGCCGAATGGACAGTGGAAGCCAAGGTCTTTTCTACTTAGTGGCTTTCTGCTGACAGACCCTGAGGCTTTCTCAGGCTGTTTTAAGTGGGTGCCAAGAGCACTGCAAAATGATTCCCTGGCTAAGTGAGTGTACAGAAGACAGCTTTTATATCAGAGTCCAAAACAAGAGTCGCCAACCTCCTTCTTCCCTATCCCTCTTCCCTATCCCTGCTTTCTACAGGCACTCAATCCTCACTGTCTTAGTCTATCTGGGCTGCTATGATGAAGTGCAATAGACTGGTGGCTTATGAGCAACAGAATTTTATTTCTCACAGTTCTGGAGGCTGTAAGTCTGAGGTCAGGGTGCCAGCATGGTCAGGTTATGGCGAGGGCCCTCTTTTGGGTTGCAGACTGTGGACTTCCCATTTTATCCTCATATGGTGGAAGAAGGGTGAGAGAGCTCCCATGTCACTTCTTACAAGGGCACTGATCCCATTCATGAGGGCCCCACCCTCATGACCTAATCACCTCCCAAGGCCCCACCTCCTAACACCTTCACATTAGGATTTCAATCTATGAATTTTGGGGGGACACAAAAACATTCAGACCATAACACTCACATTTTCTGATGCCCTGCTGTGTGCTGGGGGCTCCCACAGGCTTTACCTCATTCTATCTTGTAACTCCATTAATTAAAGTCTAGTTAATTAATCAAGGTCTCATACCAAGTCAGTGGCAAAGCTGGGGTTCGGACCCTAGACTATCTGCAAAGCCCACCTTTCCTCTACCATATCACAAGTGCATTGTCTATTCTAATCTTTGGACTATTAGAAAACCTAATACCAAAACATCCCTTGGCCTTCCCATCACACTATTCTCCCAGTTACACTGGACAAAGGCCTTGAGATCATCCTTGATTTCTCTTTTTTTCCCTCATATTGCATGTCTAATCCATTATCAATACATATAATAATAACAGTAGCCATTTATGTATGCATAAATATCATTTATGCATCAGTTATTATGTGCCCAGGCACGGTGTTAAGTGCTTTGCATTTATTATTTCATTTAATGCTTATAAAACCCTGTGAGATAGATGCTGTTTTAAGTTTCATTTTTCAGAAGAGGACATTAAGGTTCAGAGAAATCAAGTAATTTGCTCAAGCTCATATGGCTGGTGTGTGGCAGAGCAAGGATTTGAACCCAGCAAGTTTGGATCCAGGGTCTATACTCCTAAATCATTACATTTAAGAATGTCTAATTGACCCTACCCAAAAAAATCGTCCTTGAATTTGTTTTCTCCAACTCAATAGCTACTCAAACCAAATTCATTTTGTGCCTGGACTTTAGCAAGAGTCTGGTAAATAGTCTCTGTGTTTCTGTTCTACATTTCCCTTGCAATTTCTTCTTCACAAAGAGGGCTTTTAAAATATAAATCGGATCCTGCCACTCCCTACCAAGAGCTCTTCCTACTCCTTGTGGTGACCTGAGAGGTTCTCAGTGATCTGTAGCTTGCCTTCCTTGCTGATTTCACTTCATACGTGCTTCCCTCCTCATTTACTAACCTCCACCTCCACTGGCCTCCTTGCATTTCTTGAATACACCAATTTCTGTCACAGGGCCTTTGCACATGCTGGCACATTTTTGTCTTAGATCTTTAGGTAGCTCAGTTTCTGACTTTTTCAGGTCTTTGTTCAAATGTCCAAATGTCATCTCTGTGGAAAAGCTGTCCCTGACCACTCTGTCTGTAATAGGCCATATTTTAAGATGGCCTCCATGATCTCTGCCCACTGGTGTAATGTCCTTGTGTAAGTGGAACCTATGATTCAGTGGGATCTAACTGCTGCCATTAGGTGATGAATCACTTAACTTTAAGTCAATGAAAAGGAAGATTATCCCGTGTGGGCCTGACTTACTCAGGTGGGCCTTAGCTGCGAAAGAAACAATAACATGTACTCTCCTTCCGCCCTTGGTGAAGTAGCCTCCGTGAGTCCTGCCACTGCAAGGAAATAAATTCTACTAACCAACATACGAGCTTGGGAGAGGACCCCAGGCCCTGGATGATGCCCCAGTTCTGGCTGCCCCTTGACTGCAGCCTTGTGAGACCTCCCCAGAGAACCAGCTAACCCAGGTCCTGCCTCCTGACCTGTGGACAGTGTGAGATAACAAACTTACCTTGTTTTTAACCACTAAGTTTGTGGTAATTTGTTAGGCAATGATAACAAATAAATACACTGTCTAAAATACACCCCACCCCTGATTTTCTGTCCCTTTTTCCTGGATTATTTTTCTTTATCTTATGTTTTACTATTTGCAATTATAGTGTGTAATTATTTACTCATTCAGTCTGATTGTCCCACTGTAATATAATCTTCATGAGGGCAGGGACTCTGGCTTACTTACTATTGAATCCCCAGCCTCTTAGAGCCCTGCCTGGAACACAGTAGGTACTCAATAAATATTTGTAGAATAAATTCATAAATAAATGAATGTGCTTTCAGTGTTTACCTAATTTTAAAAATGGTTCTTACAGGTATACTACAATTTAAGGAAACTTGGCATGCAGAATCTCAATTTATATATAGAAAAGAGGTTAGTATTGATTCTTGGTTTCTAAAAGAACATAAAATATGAAACAATTTACCAAAAATTCCACTTTGGTGCAACTTTTTAGGAGTATATGTATTGCATATGGCAAGGTAAGCCTGGCTGTTTGACAGCCTCATTACTGTTTCTTTTGACAAATGTTAGTGTATTTTAACATCAAACATATAGGAGCAGGACAGAAGACAGGCAACCTTGACAACACATGCTTGTTGAAAGACATCTCAGTTAGAAAAGCATATGGAATAGATGGGATCTATGAAAAAAGTGCTGTCAATAATATATTTACTTTAAAAATATTCCAATGATGGCAGTGCTCAGAATAACATAATGGTTTATTTAAAATTGTTATAATGGTGAACTGCTTTATGCTTTATGAATTAAAAATTCATAATCAAATGAAAATGGAAAAAAATAAACTTGCTAATATCCAATACTCTCCCTTATTTGTTCATTTGTAATGACAGACTGAGATATCTGGACACTGAGATATTTGGACGCATTTTTCCAGGAGGGGAATTTTAACAGTTGAAACCACAAACAACAGAAAGAAGAGAACTTTGGGGATCTGAGAACGAGGGATTTCCCACTGCAGTGGGGCTGAAGCGTTATCCCCTCTTGGTGTCACTGCTGTCCGTTTGGGGTGCAGGGCTCACAGATGGGAGTCTTCAAACAGGCCACCCTCCCTGTCTCCCTGGCTCCCTGCAATGCACCAGAAGCAATGTCCTGGAAGCACAGGTTTGTTGTGAAATCCTGAGACATTCCTCACACCAAAGGGGATGTTTATGAGAAGCACGAGTTCTGAGGTCTTGGAATCACGTCTGACTTCACCGGCTCCATTGCTTTGTCAGCAGCCATGAGTGTTTTTTTCATATCTCCAGTAGGGGGAGCTTGAGGCCTGACAATCAGAGGCAGCCCTGGGCCAGGAGCGCATCACCACTGTAGTCCTGACTGTGAACACTCGTTCCCCTTGCCGTACACTCAATAAAATGACTTCTTTTTCCTTGGAGAAAACATCTGATAAAAGAACAGAGTGCCTTTCAGTTACTGGTAGGGTTGCGCTGACACAGTGAGAGTCAGCGCAAACTCCGCTCCTGATGAAGCTCTTCTTCAGGCTCAGCTCCTGATGAATTTTTGATTTAGTAAAATGCTGACTCTGGGCTGGCGGGGGACAAAACAGTGAACAAAGGAGATATGTAGACTGCCCCCCTTCCTTGCACCCCATGGCACTCTGTGTGGAGAGCTTTCCTAACACTTGCAATGCTTCTCCATACTTACTGGGTCACTTCTTAGCTTTCCCTCTTAGACTGTGCACTTCCCGAAGGCAAGGACAGTGTCCAATCCATCTTGATCTTCCCAGTGCCTGGAAAGTGAAAGTGCTCAAAAATGTGTGTTGATGAATGATAATAGTAAATTACAACACCAAACACTTACCATATGCTAAGCTTTGTCCTGAGTGCTTTATGTCTAATAACTCACAACCCTATGAGGTAGATGTTATTATTATTATCCCTATTTTTCAGGTAGGGAAACTGAGAAAAGAGAGTTTAAGTAACTTGCCCTAAGTCACTTAGCTGACAGGCATGTGGCTCCAGATTCCCTTCTCTAAACCACCCAGCAGTCAGTGATGATGGGAAGAGGGGGAGGCTGGCAGGATAGGGCAAAGCCAGAGGTGTGAGCCCCATATTCAAGCTCAGTTTCACCTTCAAACCTGACGTCAGGGGCGGCACAGAGTGCCACAAAGCCTGGTATAAGGAAACCTGCTGGCTTCCTCACCATGATCAAGATCTGTCTGACTTCCCAAGGAACAGACAGTCTCACAGAGGGAGGAGTGATGGGAAGTGTCCCTGCTCCCCATTGCCTTCCTTTAGAGGTGTCTGCTGTCACTGCAGTTCTGAGGTCCATTGGGAAGACTTGCTCTCTATTTCCCACTGCAGGGTGGATCTGTCTTATATTCTGTTAAAGGAGCTTGTGAATATCCAAGAAGTTGCACATACAGTTCCTGAGAACAGAAGAGGGGGAAACATGGACACTTCACTCTTGGGCTTGCCATGAAGCTGACAGAATCAGGTGGGATCTGCCTGGCCCATACTTCAGTCCTTCAGGCTTCCACTCCGGTTAGAAACACCTTTACTTTGGAGTAGAGGGAGTTATGGTTGTGGGTGGGAGGGCTCCAACCACAGGGAGCCGTGATGGCCGCGCAGCAATAGGGGGGCCACAGCTGAGCCCAGCAGTGGACCAGGGGTCCAGAAAAATGGCCCAGTGGAAAAAAAATGGGCAAGGATGTAAAAAAGCAATTCACAAATGAAATACAAATGCCAGAGAAGCATTCAAAGGCATCCAACTTGACTAAAGAAATATTTAAAATAAAAGCAACCAGTTTTTAAAAACCCATTCTATTGATAAAAATTAAAAAGATAATTTTAGTTGCTGGCAAGGGTGTGGACAGTCAGGCACTCTAGTACAGCACTGGTGCAACTGTAAATTGGTACGGTTTGTTAAATTTTTTACAAAAGGTTTCCTAGGTAGTATTTTATAAAAAATGTAGAAATAATAGCACGCAATGGTCAAGATGCATGTGCAAGGATGTTCAATCAAAGCAATGTTTATAAGACCACAAAACTAGAAATGACCTAAATACCCATTAAGAAGGGAATGGTTAGGTAACGATGGCTTATTGCTACAATTATAGCAGTACTATGTACTCATGGAGGAAAAATGAATTAAATCTGTATGTTCTAGCAGGAAAGTTAGTGAAAAACACAAGATTCTACTTTTAATAAAATAGCAACAAGACACGGTTTTTGTATAGTAAAAAGTTTCGAAGAATAAACTAGCAAACTAAAAACAGGCATTAATAAACCAATAACAGGTGTAACCCGTGGTTGCATGTGTGTGTATATATGTGTGTGCCAATGCGTGTGTTTGGCAGTCATTATTGATTACCTTCCCAGGGCTCACTGCCCCATTCTTACTTCCTAATAGGACCCTAACTTGATCCAAGTATCCACCAATCAGGGAAAGGAATCCTGTTCCCAGCTCTGGGATAAATCCTGCGTAGCTGACAACAATGCTAGTAATCCCATTCTCTTTCTGGTGATCGGCTAGGAGCGGGCAGGTGGCTTGGTCCTGGCCAACGAGAGGTGATGGGGATCTACTGGCGGGCTTGTTCTTAAAAAGTGGAGTCATGTCGTCTGCTTAAGTCGTCTTGTCTGAGTGTGACAACAAGGACCAAGTCCACACAGTGAGGATGGCAGAGAGGAAAGATGGGAGGAGCCTGAGTTCTCAGTGATGTGAGTTACTGAGTTAACCAACTCTGGAATCATGCTGCTTTGGGATTCCTGCTACATAAAATAATCAATGTCCTATTGCCCACGTCCACGGAAGCTGTGTGTGTTCTCTTCCATTCGCCAAAGGCTTCCCAACTGGTAACGAGGGTTTGGGATTACAGGAATAGAAGGACATTCACTTCCTAACTAATTTGTATTTTAAAAACTGATGAGATTGTATATGGATTTTGCTTTCTCTTTTGTCATTTCCCACATTTTTACAAATAACAAGTGGAATGTAAAATGCAGTGTGGCCTACAGATAAATCTCCCTATGCCCACTCTACACGACAGGGCAGTGGGGTTGGCCCTGACTCTGGGATCAGCCAAACCTGACCTCTCCTTTCTGGTTGTAAGACTTTGATAATCTGAGCATCAGTCTTCTTAGCCATAAGACTGAGAATACTTATAGCCCTTGCCTCCTAGATTGGTTGTAGATTAAATGTGTTCAAGGACGAGGTGTGTCTGGCGCCTCAGTAAATACTATTCCTTCTGCTCTCCAAACCTCCAGCTCTAATTTTTCTCAGGACTTCTGTGGCTCCAGAAAATGAGGGATGCACAGGTGACAGTAAAGAGATTGGATTTGGTAAAGAATCAGAGGAGTTCGGGTCTCAGTCTGACCAAAATGGCCCAAGTGATGGGTTGAAAAATGCATACGATTTGGAACAAATTATCCTGAGGGCACCTGATAGTGTTCTGAGCTATAGAAACCAGGCCCCCTAACACCTGGCAGTCACACACAACCTCTTTTGTTCTCCAGGCAGTGCAGAGTGCTGCGGCTGGAGAGGGGCCATGCCTGGATACCCTTGCCCCATCTTTAGGCTGCTGCATGGGAGCGCAGGGGCTGGTTGCCTGCTTCTTTGCAAGCTTTGCTTAGATCAGCTCCAGCCAAGCACATGGCCTCCACCCACCTTTGCAATCAGTGCTTTGTGCAAGTTCAGAGGCAGCAAGTCCTCCACAGCTCCTGGGGCCCTCTGCTCTGTGGGCTATAAAACACTATTGCTCTCGGCAAGCCCCGGTCATCAGTAATAATGAGACGGCTTTGAAACTGCCACTATGAAACCCTAAACCAGGCACAGACCCGCACGTTGGGCCAAGCACTTGGGAAAGGTTGGCCAAGGTTCGCAAACACACCAGACTGGGTTTGGAGGGAGCATTCTCAGCTTGGGTTTCTTTAGGGCCTTGGTCTGTTTCAGCAGATGCTGGGCTGGGTGGTGTGTGAAAGGCTGATTTACTGGGCTTGGGCAGAAAATAGGCAAAGCCTGGGGCTGTGAGTAGTTTTCACTTTGAGGTTTTAGGGGAAGTGATTGAAGCCTGAGTTTCACCTTCTGGAGAGAATTCTGGCCCTCTCTCCGCAACCTCGTTCCCATAAGGCTCATCTACTTCTTTCACCCGCTGCCCCATCCTTCCAAGATGCAGGATGTGAATGAAGGAAGCGACCTCAAAAAGATTGGCTTTTCAATAATTCGTACGTGGAGGCCTCAGAAGAGAGTGCTTTCCTTTTTAATATGGTTTTTCAAGTCAGGCTTATGATGGCACAGCTCAGTACTCCAAAATACATTATTCGAATCTCCCTTCTTACTTGGAACGAAATATGACAAATAATATCTGGGCTGCCCCTGCCCGCTGGAGAGGGGACAAACCTCGTCCACTGCTAGCCTCTGGCCCCGGCAGTAGGACAAAGGGCTTGGGATGGTCCCATAAGCAAACTCCCTGGAAAGGAGCCCGTGGTGGCCCCCGTTATACAACATCCCACAGATTTTTAAAACCCAATTTCATAGATAGAATGCCGGTCAGGGTCTCAGCAGGAACAGGGAGATTGACAAGAGCTTAGGGAAGGGACTGTTTTCAGAGGGGTGGGCAGGGCTGAGCAGAATCTAAGAGGTGCGGCAGAAGCACCGAGTTTGACTCGGAGCAGGAGCACCGGGAGGGCTGGAGGGTGACGGGAGGAGCAGTGACTGAACCTGGGGAGGCGGCGGTGGCCGAGAGAGGGCCACCTGAGGAGCTGTGGCCTTGGTGAGAACCTGCCATGGTCACCCTGGGACTTGGTAGGAGGGAGCCGGGCACGAGTCTCCCACTTCACTCTTCTCCCGCGTCCGGATCCCCGCGGGCGCCTCATCGTGGCTGAGCCTGGTCAGAAGCCAGAGCGCAGGGGGTGCATGTGGGGTGCGGTCTATAAAGTCCCCATTCCCTGGGCACAGAGCAGGGCCATGGCGTCACCAAAGGCAGTTCTGCGTCACGATCACCTAGAGAAGTTTGGCACCAAGTACGGATTCCCAGGCTGCCCCTGGAAGATTCCAATCCAGGGGGTCCTGGATGGGCTGGGAGAGGCTGCGCCATTCCAAAGCTCTCTGGGTGGTTCTGTTGCTCGGCCGGGATGAATAACTGCTTCCTAAGCCAAAGCGACGTTACTGTGAGTTGTGTCACCACCCGGATATCAGTTCAAGTTGTCCCCTGACCCCTGACATCATGTTCAAAGCTGGCAATGAAGTTTATTTATCTATTTATTCCACAAACGTTTGCTGAGCGCCTCTGTGTGCCAGGCACTTCGCTAGGTGCTGGGGGGTCTAGTGGGGAATAAAACAAGCATCACCGTCCCTGAACAGGCTTCGCAAAGTCTCTTTTGAATTTCCACAGGAAATTCTATATTCTTCTGCAGTAAGATAAAAACATTCTTGGGAGGTCACCTGGTGTCACCAGAGAAGGTCTTTGAACATGTTAGTCTCTCTGTGTTTTAATTCCTTTGTTTGCAAAATGGGCATAATCATGGTACTTTCTCCCAGGGTTATAAGGAGGATGGAGTGAGATAATATGTGTAAACCTTAGTCCAGAGCAGTGCACGTCATACACATGCAATATCGTTATTATTATTAATTTTACCATTATTATTTATTAGTTAACCATCCCCCTTATCCCCCTGACTCCAAAACAGCAAATAAATGAGAAAATGCCTGGATCTCTACTTTAACCATTTTTGAACATTTCCTACAGAAGAAACCCTGGGCACGTCTGTGATGTGATGGACTTTATTAATACCTACACGGCCGCCCTTGTCATATGTTTACTCAATAGATTTTAATGTCATTTGTAAGATACAAAAGAGGTTCATAGGGAGGCAGGGAACTTGGAAATGGATTGAGGGTAGTGATTTTAAGGGTTGGAAAACAGGATTGGTGGGGAAAGATGAAAAAAAGTGCAATTATTAGCTGAGGGGCTAGGGAAGCATCCTCTGAGACAAAAAGATTATTAAAGAGAGAATAGCCACGGATGCTTCTTTGGAAAAGAAGGAACAAATGGAATGCAGAGAGTGTGGCTAGAGGGATTTCAGTTCTGCCTGAAGGATCGTTTCCCAGTGGAGGCAGTTATGAGCTCCAGCATAGGTTAAGAAACCCTTCCCTGGCTCAAAAAGCCCAAGGCTTCGCAGGAGGGTCTTGGGAAATCCTCCCCTGATGGGTCATATTTGAATAGGCGACTAGTTAGTGGCAGGCCAGGGGCACGGGCAGGCCTGAGTGAAAACCGCGTGCAGCCACATGCCTCTGGGGCCCCAGTCTCCTCCTCTGTAAGGGACGGGTTTGGGATCGCGCCTCCAGAGGCTGTGCATGTCTTAAGGCCCACCTGAAGTTCCCAACCACTGTGGGCGTTTGCGGGACGTCCCATGTGGTGAACACCTTGCTGGCTGGCACACCTGAAATGCTGAATTCCACTTTGAAGATGAAGAGTCTTGTTGACTGATCAGTTAAAAATGCATCACGCCCACATATGGAAATGGTGTTTGAATCTAGACATTTTTTTGGCTCAAAAGTGATTTTGTATTGCAGTATTTCACAAGGTTTTCTATCTCAGCATAAGTAAAGAAGTATAACACGATGCCGTAGGTGAGGAAGACTCTCTAACCATCATCTGCTGAGTGGCTTCTATGGGCCAGGTGCTTTACTTACGTTGTGAGATGGGTGTCTTCCCCTTTCCCCTTTTTGCTCCCAGGGTCTGCGAACGCAAGGCTGGCACACCAGAGGGGAAAGGCTTTCTTTTATCAAAGTACTGGTGTGGAAGGAAGGTAGCTCGTGGTGCAGGAACCGCACAGGGAGACTGTCCTTCTGTTCTCCACCTCCTGTCTCACCCAGGGTTCTTGGCCCCGTCATCCAGGAGTAACTAGACCAAGCAGGAGAAGGAGGAAGAGTCCTGAAGAAGGGATGAAAAAGGGAGAAAAGCCAGGAAGGCTGAGAGAGAGGTGCGGAGGAGACAGGGTGTCCAATGCGGAAGAGGCTCCTTGGCTGACTGCTATGGCTTTGTGGGCTCTCCAAGGGGCGAGGGCTAGAAACTCCAAATAAAAAAGAAATCGGGGAAGGCAAAGCTACTAGGCTTGAAAGCAGAAATTCTCCTGGAAGTTTACACTCTTCACAGTGTCTGCAGTACTTGCAGTGCCCAACTGAACAGTAAAATATTTTTGTAAAATGTTCTTCAAGTTGGCAAAATTCTGTAAAGTACCAGAGAGTAAGTATTTTAGGCTCTGACGGACTGTTGCTCTGCCATTGTAAGCGAAAGCAGCCATGGACAACACATAAACAAATGGGCGTGGCTGTGTCCCAAGAAAACTTAATTTACAAAAGCAAGCAGCTGGCTGGATTTGGCCACAGATCGCCACCCACATTCTAGATCAGGGCTTCTCAAACTTTAAGGAGCACACTCATCCACTTGGAGATCCTGTTGAAATGTAGATCCCGATTCAGTGCGTCTGGGCTGGGGCCTGGGATTCTGCATTTTCAACACACTCCCAGGACCAGAGACCACACCTTGAGGAGCAAGGCTCTGGAAGTTTCCAACTGCAGCAGCCACGGAGCCAGAGTGGATGCGGGTGAGGTGGCAGGTGGTGAGGTCACACGCTGGCTGAGAGCTGGCGGCCGTGGGGCCCAGAGTGAGCTTGCCCCTTGCCGGTTCTGCGATTCTTGCTCTGTGAGAGTACTGTCCTGAGGGCCCAGATATTCTGATTTGTCCAGAGGAACTGGAAATAAAGGTTTTTATGGGAAAATCTCCAGATTTTTAAGAGTTGGCTCAAAAATTTTTAAAACCCTGCGTAAGCCAAACAAAACACATATGTGGGATGTCTCCCACCCACCCACGGGCTGCCATTTTGCACCCCTAGTCCTAGACCCTTGACCAGTTACTCTGGACTGCACTGGCCTCCTTCTCATGATGGGAGTGTGGTACTTGCATTATACACACGGCATCTGTCAAGCTCGAGAGCTGGAAAAGAAGGAATGATCTCGATTTTGCAGATGAGGCTGGTTAGCCTTGAAGAAGCTACGCATCAGGGCTGCAACTTATGCTTGTGGTGGTGTAAATATTGAAAGCTACACCCTTCGAGCAGGCAAATTACAAAATGCAGCCCTTCTACATTTTACTAATTACACAGAGCCCTGTTTTGCAGGTCAGAAACTCCACAACTATAGGGGGCTTCTGGCAAGCAACTTTTGCAGAGTCCCTGGGCTAGTATTGAAGAAGCAGGGATTTGAACCCAGGTGTTCCAGACTCCACATATCCATGCTCCCCCCACAACCACCCACCAACTCAAGTTTTGATGGATATTTGAAAGTGAAAAAGTTCAACCTGTCATCTCCCTGTAAGTCCGGATCTAAGCCACATTTGTAAGACACAGGCACAGTCGACGCAATATTTTTATCTGGAATATTTACAGGTGGAAAGGATTAAAGCCAGTGATGGACTATTGAAGGTTAATGCCATCTTTTAATATGGAAAAACTACTCTCTCCGCAAGAAATATACTTGTGGGATAATCTTGAGATATGTGTGTGCGTGCTCAAAATGTCAGCTGGAGTTTCATTAATTTCAGCCTCCCCCTAGAACACTATGTTACAGTTCCGAGGCTGCGTGTTGGCGTGCTGACACAGGTGGGACCCTGGGCGCCTGGCTCTCGGGGGTAAATTTATGGTATGATGTGCGAGGAATCCATCATGTGATTTGGCCCGTGCCCCCAGCTGCTTAACCGGAGATGGGGGATGCAAGACAAAGGATGTGCCTGTGCCTTTGGGTGCTGTGTCTCCGTTTCAAGCTTTGATCCATCAGGACAAACACTCTCACTGGGCGGACCAATTAATAAGACGACTTCACACTCAGCCTTCCAGAACACAGAGGCGTGCTTTGCCCTCCGCTTCTCCTGAGCTCTTATTTAACAATTCTCTGAGCCAAAAGACTCTGTCCTGGAGTTTTTAGGCAAGCAAAGGCCTTTGTGAAGGTGTCTAAAGCATAACCTCATTTACTCTGGTCTAGTTGTGAGGATCATGCTCACAGCTGAACCAGAGCCCGTTTCCAAAGACGACTGGCCCAGCGATGCCTTCGTGGGTGTCTACCTTGTGAGCCCATTTGAAGGGCTCCTCCTCCTCCCAGCAGCGGAGATTAAGAGGCAGCCTCAGGAGATGGCTGGCCTCGGATGTCTCTCCCTGCTCCTCCAATCGCAAGTTGAGTAACTGGTGGGAATCACATGGGCCTTACTTTCTTCCTCTGCACCAGGAGGCCGGTAATAGCAACCCCCGCTTGGCAGCACTGTTGTGAAGACTGGGATCCTGTGCGGACAGTACCCAGCGCACTGCTTGGCCCTCAGTAAACCGGTGCTGGGTTGCGTCCTGTGCTTGCAGGTGCCCCTTCTTGTGGTTTTCGCCTCTCTGTGGTGTCCTGGCTAAAAGCACCAGCTTTGGGGCAGATGGAACAAGGTTTGAGTTTCTGCTCCACCCCGTACCTGCAGTGCAATCTTAGGAAAATTATTCAATCTCATGAAGCCTCACCTTCCTCGTCAGTAAGACAGAGATAAGAATAGTACTTGCTTTGGAGAGCTGTGGTTAAGATTGAACAGGCAGTTGTATGTAAAATGCTTATGTTACAGTACTTGGCATATACTAAGCACCCAATAAATGTTATAAATATTAGGCGGGATATGCACATTAGAACCCGTGAAGGCTTCAGCTGCATGTGGAAAATTATGTTTGTGCCCCTTCTCCAAAATGCAGTTGACCCTCAAACAACACGGGTTTGAACTGCGCAGGTCCACTTACACATGGGTTTTCTTCTGCCTCTGCCACCTCTGAGACAGCAAGCCCAGCCCCTCCTTTCCTTCTCCTCCTGCTCGGTCTGCTGAATGTGAAGATGATGAGGATGAAGACCTTTATGATGATCCACTTCCACTAAATGAATAATAAACATATTTTCTCTTCCTTAGAATTTTCTTAATAAAATTGTCTTTTATCTAGCTTATTTTAGTGTAAGAATATAGTATAGTTGAATACAGTACAGTTGACCCTTGAATGATACAGGGGTTGAGGCACTGACCCCGCATAGTTGAAAGCTCACGTATAGATTTTTGACTCCCCACATCTTAACTACTAATAGTCTACTGTTGATTGGAAGCCTTTCCAATAACATAACAGTAAATTAACAGATATTCCATATACATATGACATATCTTAATATCTGTTAATAATTAACAGATATTAATGTTAATTAATATCTGTTAATAATTAACAGATATTAATGTTAATATCTGTTAATAATTCCATATTCCATATGACATATGGAATATCTGTTAATTTACTGTTATGTTATTGGAAAGACTTCCAGTCAACAGTAGTCTATTAGTAGTTAAGATTTGGGGAGTCAAAAATTTATACGTGAGCTTTCAACTATGCGGGGTCAGTGCCTCAACCCCTGTATCATTCAAGGGTCAACTGTATATCGAAGAAATCTAGAAAATCTAACCAAGAAATTCTGGTCTTTAAACTCTGAGATAATGTCAAATGCAGACTTATTTGCTGTTATTGGAAAAATAACTTTCTAGGGTGCAAAGGATATAAAAAAACCCCATCAATTGCAGCTTAGCTTTTCTTTCTGAAATCTAATAGATACATGGGCCCAATGTTGGGGAAATGCATGCACCCAAGACAGAGTTACTACTTATTGAGCAACTATAATGTGTGGCACACAGAGCTGGATGCTGGGTGGTCAGTTATTATTAGAATGGTCAGTTATTATTAGAATGGTCAGTCCAGTAACATTGCAAGGCTACTTTTGTTATCCACGTCTATGCAAGAGGAGCTCAAAACTCAGAGTAGTTGAGTAACCAGGGTCTCAGAGATCAGCAGTGATACACCTGGGACTTGAGCCCTCTAACTCCAAAGCTCCACGGTAGTCACCTTCTCGGCTGTCTGGAGACGTCGCAAGGCAAGTGTTCATGTCCCCGTTTTGTAGAGGAGGAAGCTGAGGCTCAGAGAGGACGAGTAACTGGCATGTGCCCACACAGCTTGGGACAGAGCTAGGACTCCTATCTTTTTAACCACACAGGGCCTGCCCCTTGCCCAGAACCTTGGTGACTTCCCCTGTAAGCAAGACCGGCTCACGGCATATGCAGGGGGCAGTGGAGAGGGATGTTTGTCTGAGTCCGTTAAAGAAGATACATCTCCCATGATTGCTCTCCTGCTGGCAACCCAGGCCATCTTGAAAGGAGACCCAGAGACCAGTGGGCAGGCTGGTGTTGTTGCCTCAAATTGACCACGGAGGGCAGAGTTCCCTGTGATGCTGGGACGGCCAGCCTGGGTCTATGAGTACATATTTCTCACTATAAAGCAAACAACCCAACTGGCAGAGCACTGTAGGGAAAATGACATCACTGCAGAATTTTAGGGCTAATCATTTAGCTGGATTAGCCCCAAAGTGCTGTGTCTAAAATCAGCATCCCTGCCTCTTTATGTACTCCAGATGAAACACATTAGCAGAAATATGGCAAGGGACACTCACAATACACGGTTCTACACTCTCAGCAGTTTTTGCAAATCTGCAATTAGTCTAAAGGGCCTGGGTAAATTAGGCCTCTTGATAAATGAAGCACCTAGACAGGCCTCAGATTTATTGGATCCTGCCGTCCCGCTGTCCAGAGCCCTTGTCAGTTCCACTGCAGAGTGGGGACCGGAAGGGGGAAAGGAAATGGAGCCAATTCAGGCTCGTAATTGCCTCCAAGTCTTTGAAAAGACCATGCTTGAGGATGCTGCCTCTTTCGCCTTAAAAGTTTCTGCCAGGAGCATAGTAGGTGAAGCAGGAAGCCTTTGCCAGGAAGTTTGTGGGGGGACAGAAGAGGCCTGTTGTACACTGGAGACAGAAGGAGAGATGAGGGAAGGGAGGCCGTGTCTTCGAGAGACTTGTTTTTATACAGCCCGAGGGAAGGGGCCCCCGAGAGGCTTGAGAGTTTCCCCAACTCTTTGCCCCATCCCACTCTGGGCATCCCAGCCTCCTCCTGGTGCCAGGTCCGTGATGGGCACCAGTGGGTATCACCAGCCTCTCCTCCCAGCACGCTGTGTCCACATTCTGATTCTTAACCCATTGCTTTCCCAAATGCAATTTTCTACATGTGTCATGCAATAAACGACATGGGTGTTTTGACTACACAGAGGGGTACACGGATTCTAGAAAAGCACCCCTGCTTCCAAAGTTAGGGGGTGGGTGTTTGTGATGCCTTAAAGCAAGCATCCAGGAGCCAGAAAGCTGCCAGTGGCTATGGCTTGGGTAAAGGGGGCATGTGGGGAGGAGCTGGCGTGGGCCTATTATTCTGATTTATGTCTCCAAATCACGGGAAGCGGTTTGCAGCCATATTGGGGTGACACCTGCTAACTTTGTTGTTGCTGCCGCTGCTGCTGTTGCTGCTGTGGGTGCTGAAGTCAGCTGAACCAGGCCAGCGAGGGGGCCAGCAGATGCGCAGATGTTTCTGGGGTGGGGAGTTATTTTTTGTTAAGTCTATCTTATTCATTTATTTTTGCAACATTTTCTTTTCTGATTACTAAAGTAATTGCTGTTTTGGGGTGGTGGATACATAGCGTGAATTTTTAATTTAGAAAATAGTAGAGTAACATAGTAGACAAGTTGAAATTGAGGTCCCTGTTTTTGTGTGTGTGTATCTGTCTGTCTGTCTGCCTCTCCCTCTCTTCCTACTGCTTTCTGTCTCTAGCTTACAGTCTCAGCCTCTGTGTCTCTCTTCTGCGTGTGTCTCTCTCTTTTCTCAGTGACTCAGCAGAGCATGCCATGGCCCTTCGTCCCCTACCGTCACCCCCGCAAATGAGCACTTTGCCACTTAACTCTTGTCAGCTTGAGCATCTGGGACCACACACAGTCTCATTCAGGGTCAGGAGCACCCCGGGGTGTGAGCTTTCCAAAACCACTGTCTCCCAGAGGTGACAGGAACTGCCTCGCTGCGCCTTCGGCCTGCTGTGATTCAGTGTCTCTGGTCTGCAGATCAGCTGGGCGAGTCTCCTGTCAGCCCACATTGATTTTCCTGCAGATTACATTACCTCCAATCACAAAAGAAATCGTGCTCCTCTCCTGGAGTGTCAGGGCAAAACGAACAGCAAACATTTTCCTGCAGGCAGCTCAGCTCTCCCGTCAAAGGCCACTTGAGCAGGCGAGAGCTGTCCTTGCTTCTCCACCCCCCAAACCTTTTGTGTCCAACTCCGTGGACAAGTTTCCCAGCTCAGGTAGGGCCTCAGACCCAGGAGTGTGCTGGGTACCCAATTATGCTTCAGTGAGAGCCTTCGGTGTCATCAGACCATCTAAATTATGGAATTAAGAGGGCTGATGGGAGGGGAAGCAAGAGCTGGTGGTGCCAGATGTGTAAAGAATTTCGAATGTGCTTTCTCATATGTTAAAAAAAAGACCCTTTGAATATCATCAAAGAGATTGAACAATTTTTATTCATTTTAAAAGTTTCTTTGAGTACTGATTGGGGTCTCTGGTCTCTGGCTGGTGTGTGTGTGCGAGAGAGAGGGCTGTATCACAAGGGCCTCTCTCACTGCGCTTGTTTGGCGCTAGGTCCACCTTCCGGAACCCTGGAGTGTGGGGAGAGCCTTGCGCATGTGGGCAGCTTTGGCAGGAGTCCTGGCACTGCGGATGAAGAGAGGCGTCAGCACTTTCTAAACAACCAGCAGCAGAAGGCAGGCGCCAATCTGCAAAGTGGGCTTCGTGGGAGAGCGAGGTCTGTGTTTGGGCAAGCAACCTGCCTGCAAAAGCTGGACGAGGAAAATGTACAAGGCTCCTGAAAAGTGAAAGCATCTTCTCTCCAGGGGGCTGGGGAGGCCACATAAACACACATCTCCGTCCAGTTGAGTGTGGGTTTCTGTGTATCCATGTGGGTATAATGAAATTATCATAGCAAAATTTTAGTTGATAATTCCACCGATATTTATTGAGCAAATACCATGTACCAGGTACTGGGTAAGGGCTCTGTGGATCACCTATCTATGCTTCCATTTATCATCTAAATGTAACCCTCACAGTCAGGAACGCAGTGTCATCTCTGTTGGGCTGATCTGGAAACAGAGCATTACAGAGCACATGTGACTTACCAAGGTGTTATAGGTTGAATGATGTCCCCTCCCCTCCCAAAAAAGATGTTGAAGTCTGATCCTCACTACCTGTCAGTGTGACCTTATTTGGAAAAAGGATCTTTGTGGACGATCAAGTAAAGATGGAGTCACTAGGATGGGTCTTAATCCAGTATGACTGGTGTCTACATAAAACAGGGAAATTTGGACACAGAGGGAAGACCACGTGAAGACACAGGGAGAAGACGGCCATCTGTGAGCCAAGGAATGCCAGAGATTGCTAGTAAACCGGCAGAAGCCAGGAGGCAGGCCTGGAACAGAGGCTTCCCGCACAGTCCTTAGAAAGAGTCAACCCTGCTGAAACCTTGATCTTAGACTTTGAGCTTTCAGAACTATAAGACAATATGTGTATGGTGTTTCAGCCACCTAGTCTGTGGCACTTTGTTATGGCAGCCCCAGGAAGTGAGTACACAAGGTCACACGGGCAGTGGGTGGCAGAGGTGGTGTGTGTCTAGGCCGTCCCTGTCCCTGCTGTTATGCAGGGTGGGCTGCACACTGCCTTTTTCCGTGAGTAAGTGCACAGCCAGCACCTAGACTTGCTCAAATGGGCCTTGAATCCTTTGGAATTGGTGTGTTGGGGTGGTTTGGGTGCAGAGGCCAAAGGGAGACTTTATTATGAATGTAGTGTCTCATACATGCTTTTGCTTAAGAGATTTAGGTACCCACTAATTTGATCATTTATATGAAGGACCTTAAAATATGTATATCATTTGACCTATTTCTAGAAATCCACTCAAATAAAATAATAACAGATATGGGTCCTATTTGTATAGAATTATTTATCACAGTACTATTCATAGAATAGGTAGGAATACCCACATTCCAGGAAGGTACGAAATGCTACATTTCTGTATTTTTCAAAGTGAAACAAAATCTGATTGAAGCCAATACTAGCCAAGGATGGCCAGAAGAGCTCTCGATTTCTCACCCCCAACTGGGTTGGAGGACCTCAGCAGAGCCTCTCCTGCCATAGCACATGGTGCCAACTACATAGACAGCCACGAGGCAGTCCCTGTCTGAGGGCACCCAGAGCACTGGGCTCAGATGGAGCCATATCTCCATTGCAGATCAAAGGTCAACCTTTATTTCTCTTCTCGGTCTTGGGGAACCATTAGTCAGGGAGGAGATTGTCTCTGTTTAATATCTGCAGCCCACAGCCTTCGTCCCCTCCTTGGACAGTGTACTACACCTTTGAAACACAAAGTCCTCTCTCAAAGGGTAATATTCTCTCTCCCTTAAAGGACCAAAGAGAACCCTTTAGAAACACATTCTCTTTCTCTCTCTCTCTCTCTCTCTGTACTACAGAACGGCAGATGTTCGGAAAGAGATATTTCATCTCTCTCTCCTGTGACCACAGCCAAAACAAGCACAAATAACAAAACAAGAAGACAACACAATTTTTAAATAACTAATCCCTAACACCTTCAGTAGCAACATCTAAATGCCCAATAATGCAGACTGGCTACATTGATTATGATCCATACACATGTTATACATAGACATTAAAATTTTAGTTAATGATAACAGGAGAAAAGGTATGAGTAGTAATGTGAAGTGAAAAAATAAAATACTGTGTTATTTCCTGTTGCTGCATTTAACAAATTGTTATAAACTTAGCCATTTAAAACAACCTCCATTTACTATCTCACAGTTCTGTAGGTCAGAAATCCCCCCAAACCCAATCAACCCAACAGGCTCTACTGGGTTTTCTGCCCAGGGTCTCATAAGACCAAAATTAATGTGTTGGCCAGGCTGTGTTCTCATCTGGAGCTGGGGTTTTCTTTCAACCCATTCAAATTTTTGGCTGAATTCAGTTCCTTGTGGTTGTACAACCGAGGTCCCCATTTCCTTGCAGGAAGTCCACCCACCGGGTGTTGCTCTCAGGTACTGGGGGCTTCCAGCATTCCTCACCACATGGTGCTCTCTGTCTCCAAAGCCACCAAGGGAGACTCTCCCTTGCTTCAAATCCTTGCCAGGCTTTATTACTCTGTCTCCAGGAAAAGCCCAATCTCTGTTAAGACGCACCAGATTAGGTCAGGCCTACCCAGGAAAATCTCCCTCCATTAAAGTCAGCTGTGCCAGGTAACATAACCAAATCACAGGAGTGAGGACCGTCATGTTCCCAGATCCTGCCTGCCCACATTCAAGGGGGAGGAGATTACACACGGGTGTGGGCCTTCAGGGCTTGTCCTAGAATTCTGTCTCACACAGATATCAACAGTATATACTGCAAGATCTCAGCCATATAACATTTATGAGCTCAGAAGAACACTCCTGTGATACAAACCTCACCATTAATAAAATCTTTCTGTGGGGTAGGATTATGGATGATTTCTGTTTTCTTCTTTATATTTTCTGTATCTTCCAGAGATTTTATAAAGGACACATATTATTTTCATAATCAAAGAAAATCCCTACATTATTTAGATAAAGAAATAATTGGGTCTCAAGCTAGGATAGTAACACATGACTGAAAGGCATTTGCTCTGTGGAATTAAGTGTGTGTATTGGAGTGGTGTGATCATGTATTTATTCTTTCTTTCATTCATGCACAAGCTTTGGGATGGAGGTGCAGGCAGATTGCATTTTCCTACAGGACTGCGGAGGTGGGGTCCCTGTGTTCAGCATCTTTCTGGAACAGCTTCATACTTTTCAGCAAAAAGATCCTAAAAGGCAAGTAGCATCACTATTTGTTATTACTCCTGGGAAAAGCAGCGAGGCAAATTACTTAAACTGTTTGAGAAATACTTTGCGATTTCTATTTTCTCACCACCACCCCAATAGCTTGGTAATGTTTAGGTTTTGAAATTTCCCATTGTCTTCATGAACAGAAAATACCAGCTTCTCATAAATAACCAAATGAAACAACGGAACTCTTGGCTCAAATTCACTTTTCAGCCTGATGTGTCGGAAGGAGCTGGATGCCAAAACTCTCTCCCGAAACAGAAGTGTGGCCCCGGGAGATCCAGCAACACAAATGATCCCGAAACCCTTATGGTGGGAATCCCCTCCACGAACATTAGAGAGAGGAATTGTTCAAGGGTGGGAACATCCGCATGTGCCAAAGTCATCAGGGCACATTGGCTGTCTCGGGGCATCCTGTGTCAGCAGCGAGTCTAGGGGTCAAGTCAAAAACAAAGAGAGTGTGCAAAGAAACCAGGCCAGGCTGTCCTGCACCCAAGGATGACATTGGTATGATTTGCCTCTGGGTTCCCATTTCCTTCCCTTCCTCATTCATGCCCCTTCCCTTCTCTGGTGCCCACTCGTGCCCTGCTCTGGGTCCCACTCTCAGACAATCAGTGAGAGGTTGTTTCTTGACGTGGACACTCTCAGAGGTGTTTGCATTTTAGCAAGAGATTATAAAAGGTGGAAACACCTTGAAGACAGCAAGGAATAGTTTGCTGAAAGTTGAAGGACCAGAAAGAAGGTTATTTTTGTTCAGGGGCCCTACCCAATGTCCCCAAAGCCATTTCCTTCCACACTCTCCGCACAATTACTGCATGTTTTTTGTACAATGTTGAGCTGGCTGAGGAATGGGCTACCGGGATTCCGATCTGTCAGCTTTAAATGGGTGTGGGTAGCTAGAAGGGAGGCGTCAGAATACACGGGAAACAGCGTCTTGAGACGAGGACTGAAATGTCTGCCCTGAGTCTTCCACACTGTGCTGTGGGGAGAATCAAATGAGATCATGCATGTGACAGATCCTGGTGAAAGACTCAGCAATGAACACATGTAGAGCAATATTAGGATGTGAGGCTCCCATGGTTGTCCCCAACACAGAGAACAACAGCCCGGACACAAAGATGATCTGGCTTTTGAGACTGGCACCTCCCTTACAAACCTACACTATTTTACCAGGCCATTCTGAATGTAATTATTCTATTTGAATGTCACGAGGTGATGCACTGGAATACAAAGGGGCAACAATCCTCTTCAGTGTTGTTCTAGAAATAGATTCACCATAGATTGCCCTCTTACTATGCCTCAGTTTCTCATTCGGTAGACCTGAGGACGAAACAAGAAAAGGGAATGGACAGCTAAGGATGCTCCCAGAGGCATCCCTGAGAGGGGGAGGAGCTCTTCCCTTTGAGAGTGGGAATATTTGGGCAAAGTGGAAATCATGTCAGTTTTAGTTTTTTTAAAACTTATCAATATTTATATATATATGAACATACAAACTACAAAGCATAAGAAATAAACAGGTACCCATCAAAGTGCCACCCAGTAAAGATAAATAACATCACCACCCTCTGCCCCATCCTGGGTGCTCTTCCTCACATTGGGCACCTTTCCTTCCCATGTACTATTTTTTCCTAGTTTTACCACGTATCCATTAACCACATATTACTTGGTTTTGCTTGTTTTTTGAACCCTGTATAAATTCTATCGTCTTGCATGCATTCTTTTGTGACTTGCTATTTTGAGTCAACTTTATGTGTTTGTGATTCAACAATTTTTTGTGCCTGCAGATTTGCTTCATTCATTCTCATTCCATTGTACTCCACTTTATGAATACATCAGAATTCAATCATCTATCCTCTTATTGATAGAGCAGCTTTAGATTTCAAATTGATTTTAAACATGCTTTCCCATGGGATTTAGTGTGGTTGTCTTAGTTCAGACTGCTGCAAAAAAAATGCCATAGATTTGGGTGGCTTATAAACAGCAGAAATTTATTTCTCACAGTTCTGGAGGCTATAAGTCTGAGATCAGGGTGCCAATAAGGTTGGGTTCTGGTGAGGGCCCTCTTTTGGGCTGCAGACTGCTGACTTCTTGGTTTATCCTCATGTGGTGGAAGGAGAGTGAGAGAGCTCTCCTGTCTCTCCTTATAATGGCACTAATCCCATTCATGAGGGCTCCACCCTCATGACCTAATCACCTCCCAAAGGCTCCACCTGCACCTCCATTACACTGGGGGTTAGTATTTTAGTGTATGAATTTTGAGGGGACATAAACATTCAGTCTATAACAGTGACATTTATTCCAATAGGGGTAAAGATGGGGTATGGTTAAATATGACTGGATGATTGGGCAGAAGAAAGTAAGAAATAAAGATTTTCAGGCTAAACCAGACACTAGTCCTGACTCTCTCAATGGTCCTCCTTGTGTATATTATTTAATATCTCACCATTCTCAGAAACACATTGTCAGTGAAATAAAACAGCTGAGTTGGATTAACTTGAGGTTTCCTCCTAAGGCACCCTTTTAATTCAATGAGTTGTTCGGTCATTTAACAAATAATGATCACTTGCTCTTTGCCCCCAGTGCTCAAGATTCTGTGGGAAACAAAGCAGATAAGGTCTTTGCCTTCACAGAACTTTCAGACTACAGGTGTTAGAGAAAAAAGGAGCAGGCCACTAAAAAGTCGTTCGCTTTTTCTTGTTGTTGTTGTTTGTTACTTTGTTTTTCAGTTATAGTTCTGGTAAGTACTATGATAGAAGCTCACATGTGGTGAGGACAGAGTTCTGGATGAACCTACTTTCGGTAGAGTGGTTAGTAAAGGCTCCCAGAGGATGGAAATCTAAGCTTGTGAGGAAGCAGCCGCACAGTCAGGAGAAAGAAAGTTCCAGACTAAGAGAACAGCATGGGCAAAGCCCCTGGGCAGACTAGAGCTTCACATGTTCCAGAACCTGAAGGAACGTGTGAGAGGAAAGCGTGGGTCCCAGCAAGCCCCAGGTACATCGGGGAGGTGCTCTAGGGGCCGTGGTAGGGATTTGGGATTTTATCCTCTGTGCAAAGGGAAGCTGTAAAACGGTTTTTAAGCAAGGGAGCGGCACGATCAAATCTGCTTTTTCAGAAAGATCACTGCGACTGGTGGGAAGAGAATGGGTAGGAGGGCTGCCCTGGACACGGCCCCTGTCAGGATGGTGCGAGGTGCTGGGGGGCCTCAGAGCAGAGGGAGGGAAACGGGCTGTGTCCCAGTGTGGTTCCGGGCCAAGAAAGTGGCATTGCTACGGTTTATTTTTAATGAGAAACATAATCGATATTGAGGATAAACGGGGAAATAATCAGACCCCAGCTCACTTCCCTAGAGAAGAGACGGTTCAGAGAAAACTGAGTTGGTCGGCTAAGAAAGTTGTAGCAAGTAGCGATTCTTTGATAAGGGGACACCACAGACCCTCTTTGAGGCTCCCTCCCTTGGTTCCTTCCTTCCTTTCTTCCATGTTCTGTTCCGTCTGAAAAGCGTCTCTAAGACTCTGCTCAATTTCAGAATGGAGCAGACAGGAGCCACCTCCCAGCCTTCCAGGGGAGGAGGATGTCTGCGGTCGCCCAGCCCCAGCCCCCCAAACGCCTCCAGGCCCGAGACCACGTTTCCACCAGCACCCTCCGCGTTGGTCCTCCGCGGCCAGAAGTGCCTGCACCGTTTTGTCAGATCCCAGGCTTGGCACAGACCTTACACCTCCCTAGCCATATACTGCCCATTTAAAGTACCGTAAAACATGGCCGAATGGGGAATAGGGGTGGCTGTTTAGTATGCTTTAAAATTCTTTAATTTGCTGTGCCACAATAACTTGCACTCTAATGAAAGCAGTCTCTCGTCTTAATAGCTACACGATAAAGAGTTATTTATATGAGTCGGTGTGCAGGCCCGAGCCTTCCAGGTGTGCCCCAGATTCCAAGCGCGCCGGGCGGTTTGGGCGGTGCGAGCCTCCCCGACGCTGCCATTCTGCAGTGTCACAGCTCCGGGCCGCAGCCCGCCCCAGGCTCCTGGCCCCGCGCAGCCCGCTCGGCGCGCTGATTTATTTCGGTATTACGTTTAATTGTTTCCTTCTTGTGGAAGCCTTAACATGCGATGCTTGTAAATCTGACCCAAACCCTCCATATGGCACTCTGGTTTTCCATTTTCAAATGCATTCGCCCTGGAATAATGACTGTGGTATAACTCAATTTGAGTTCTGCTGCTGGGGACTTTATTACATAATGCTTTCTAATTGACCCTCATAGTTTAATAAGACAGAACATTTCACCAGAACATTGACAAAAGTTATTAATTTTCACTTCAGCAGAGACCCATGTCCCAATTAAATCCCCTGATAATGCCTGACTGACTGACCTCATTACGGCTAATGCTTATTAGTCCTGCGGAGAGGATAGCATCACACACTGTTAAAATGCCTAAATGAGCACATGCGACCATCCACCGTGATTACAATTTACATACATGACAAATTTTACTCTCTAATCCTTGTCTGGTGCGATGAATGTGGCTTGCTGCTGTCATACCACGAGAGCAGCCATTGAGGATTTGGAAGGTGTTGTAAAAATGCCCTGCGAGTGTGCTAAGCTACACCCAGTTAAATTATAGCTGCCTTTCTAGGAAACTGTTTCAAGTGCGGGGGCGTCTTTAAATGAGGAGATTGACTTGTGCCCTTTCTTTCTTTAATGAGAACAACCAGTACTCGTGTGTTTGTTTGTGTCTTTTTTTTTTAAGCCAACTTAAAAAAAATAGAAAAGAAAACCACCACTACCAGCAGCAAACAATGATTTCAGTTTTCCTGTCTGGGTATCTCATACTCCCTGAAGTGGATATTTCTTCCCTGAGTCTAGTTATATTTGCACATTTTCTCTGAGCTTTCATTTTGCAAGGGTAGGAGCTCGCGAGTCACCACGCCTGCCTTGTGTTGTCAGCTTCCATGCGAGGGCATCACAGTACCGCCCTACTTCACCAGCGATGGGACCGCTCACCCAAACTAGTCCCGTATTGTGGGAGAAGCAGCCAGAAGGTCAGTTGGAAGAAAAATGGATATTTGCACGTGCTGATAAAATTGAAGACTCAGAGTGGCAAGGAAATGAAAGCAAAGAAGGCTTACTTCTGCATCTGAAGCTTTGGGTTGTTTCTCAACCTTTCTTTTCCTAGTCTGCAGAGCAGTGTTTATCTCTGAGGCAGTCTGACCATGGTTCAATGTCTGCTGTTCCTGTGCATTGTAGTCATTCTCCCTGGGCTGTGTGATTTGACACATGACAGCAATCTAACAGCGGAGATCAAATTTCTCAGACTCGTGGCAATATGACGAGTAATGTGTATTGACATAGCAAAGTGTATTCTGGAAATATGAGTGGTTGGGCAGGCACAGACCCTGGCTCAGCTAGAGATAGCTTAAATCATAGGCTTCAGTTGTCCGCAAAGATAAAGCCAAAATTTAAATAATAATAACCAGCTGGAAGCTGCAAGTCACTGAAATCCCCCCCCCCGCCCCCCACCTTTTTTTCTTTTGGTACCACAATAGTGAAAGCAGGAATTTTGTGGGAAAAACAATAGTAATAATAGCAAAAGAAAAAGAAATGAAACTAAATCTCCCTAGGGAATATTTTAAAATACTATAAATTCTGCTCAATCACTCATTCTGCAAATATTTACTAAGTACCTCCTTTGTGCTAGGCACTGTGCTGGCTTTCAGAACACTACATTGAAGGACCATGGGACAGGGCACACCACACCTACAGACAAGACACCTGGCCTTGTGACACTCACAGTTTAACAGGCAGCATTGTCCAAAATAAAATGTAGGTGTACAGAATGATAGATTCTACTGATTGCAAAGGCTTATGGGAGCCCCAAGAAGGGGCATCTAACCTACATTTGGTGGAGCGGGGGTTAAGGTGGTCTCAGAGGGATGCCTAGAGGACACTTCAATTGAGTCCCAAATGGTCAGTAGGACATAGCCAGGCAAATATGGGAGAGGGGTTCTGTTCCAGGTAGAAAAAAACATCTTTTCTTTCTCTCCTTCCTGCATCTGACCAGTGGCCCATGGCCCTACTATGTGCTAAGTGCTGTGGCGCTTCCCTGTCTGCTCTTGATGCTGAAGGGCGACTCCTGGTGGTGACTTGAAGCCTCTTTAATAAGAGGCGTTGCTCATAGACAGCCCTCGGCACCTGTCTGTGGAGTAAATGACTGATGGAATGTGTACTGTGTACTGTGATAAATTGAACTCGTCCACCCAAAAGAAGATTTTTAAAAACACTGCTGTGGAAGAAGAGTGGTCATGGAGCTGTATGAGCTCAGGGGAAGGGGAGACCCATGCTGTCGAATGGGCAGGTTTGGAGACGATGTTGCTAAGGAGGTGGTTGCTAAGCTCCGGGGATAGTTTTGGTGCTTGGACCTGACTCACACCCTTTCTCCCTGTAGGGGCCTCCTGCTTCCCTGCGGGAGCCAGGTCAACTGGCGTAACTCGTTCCCATTCTGTTTTTAGTCACATCTCATTGGTAGCTTGAATTCGACCATGATAGGAATATTTACTCCACAGAAATCAGTAAATTCTGCAAACCAGAGTTCTTCTTCTCCAGCCACTCCTGCCCCCGGAGCCAGTTGTTAAACATTGATCAGCACTCCACCGCCTGTACACAGAATCACTAGAAGTATGAGAAAAACAAACCAGCATTGATTTTATTAGATACCTGGCAAAGGCTCTATAGCACAATGCAAAGCTCTGGTAAAACTCCGTTACTGTAGAAGCCTCTACCTTCCATATAGAGCAGTTGTGGGACCCTGTGCTCAGCCTGTCTGCAGGGAAATGAAAGACGTCTAAGTCTACTGAGAAGATTCTCAGTTGGCTTCCTGAAGCAGCTGCATGGATGAATTACAAAAATGGAGTGAACTGGTTGGGTGGCCAGACTGAGGCTTCTAGAAGGTGGATGTCCTGCTCAAAGGAACGGGAAGTGAAACAGTAGTAAGGAAGGGATCCAGGTCCTCCCCGAGAGAACAAGAAGTGGAGAACAGTGTGCTCAGAGATTTGTGTTCTCTTTCAACGCCATGGCGCCAGCCTCCAGGAAACAGGACCCACCTGCTGCTGGGCTCTGCCTGCTCAGACTGGACCCCTTGTCCTGTGGAGTGGAGCCCACAGGGAATGGGGAGGACTCGAAGTGTGAGGACTGTCTCTTCCAAGGGTGAAGGAAGAAATCTGAGTGGATATATGCTGACTCCCTCTGCAGCAAAGAGGGCTAAATAACAGTCCTGCGATGGGATAGTAAGAACAGCATGTGCAGGAGCACAGCACTGTGGGTTAAGGAATCATGATGAGTCCTGGGTAATCTCATGGGTGTGCTCTGGGTGGAAGGGTGACGGCAGACGGGAGCATAGAAAAGAAGTTGAGACCCAGACCGTGGGCTAGGGTGTTTGTTCTCTATTCCGTAGCCAATGAGGAATCAACAGACGTATTTAAGACAGGGAACAATAGAGTATGATTTCTTTTCAGGGGAATGGGGGGTAGAGCAGTAGGGGAAGGGTCTGATGGCTGGGAGACCAAGACCAGGTTGTTGCAGACACAGTCATTTGCTTATGGGATGTCAATTCTCCTTTTCCTCCTTCCTAATAGAACATCAATTTTATTCAGGGAGAAAATTTGTCCTGCTAGAAAAAAAAAAGAACAAAACAAACAAAACTCCCACTGCCATTCCCAGCCTTCCTTGTGGAGAGAGGGGTCACGCAACATAGTTCTAGCCAGTGGAATGGAAGTTCCACTGGATGGGGCTTCCAGCAGAGCTTTGAAAGGGATCAGATTCAGGAGCCATTTGCTTTTTGTCCTTTGCCCTTCCCCGTCTTCTTGCCCGGAACATGGATGTGGAAGAAGAGCAACCGTCTTGTGACCATGAGGCGATCTGCAAACAGGTGATAGCTGCATGTCCAGCATGGCCGACTAGAAAAGTAGAAAGAACATGGGGGCCCTGGAGGCATCATGGGGCTGCCATATTGGTTCTGGATCTTCTACATCTGGGTTTCCTATTATGTGAGGAAAAAAACCAAACTCTATTTGGCTAAGCCACTGCGAGTCTGGCTTGTTTTTACATCAGCTGAACCTATTCTTAACTACTTCAGGTGCTACTTCAAAGATCCAGGTGACAGACCCTGAGGACCTGACCTGTGGCAGCAGCAGTGGCGTGAAGACATGAGGAACATCTCTCAGGTAGAGTTGGCAGCAGGATCTCCTCAGGGAGAGTGAAGCTGGAAAGGCTTTCTGGCTCCTGAGACCGAGTGGAATTCAGAAGGCAAAACCGGCCCCAAGGATTGAGGGTTAAGGGGATGGGTTGGACGTATGCAAGGTGACAATGAGCTCAGTCTGGGGCAGGCTGAGTTTGGGGTGCTCAACATACAACTAGACGGGCTTCCTAGGGGCCTAAGAAAAGGCCGGCAGCCTTCGAAAGAGAGGTTGCCTGAGTTCTGGAGTAGAGAGATGGCAGTTATCAGCAAAATGACGGTGGCTCGATCGTGGGAGCGCATGTGATCTCTTGTGAGAGGGGTGTGTGAGGAGAAGAGGGGCAGGGGGGAATTCTGGGGATGCCACCAGGCAACAGACAGGCGGCAGGGGCACGGGAGGGGTTGGAGGAGGAGAGAGAGCGCCGGGAGAAGAATTCACAGAGGCGGGGTCCCAGGAGCCGAGAGCAGAGACAGTTTTGAGAAGCAAAGAGCAGTCAAGAGTGCCAAACGCGATGGAGTTGTCAAGGAGGATGAGGAATGAAAATTAGCCTATGGATTTGGCAATTAGGATGTCAGTTTTTCTACTAAAGCTGCTCCCACTGAGGTCACTAATGAAGCCAGAGAAATAGAATGATTCGCCCAAAGTGGCACCGTTAGTAATGAGCCTAGAGTTAGAAATCGAGGCTCCCGACTCCCTGTGAAGTGCTCTTTTCTCTTTTATTACACATACTTTTAGGCTGCCCCCAAATCACAAAATCGGGTTTTCACTGCAGAAGAACAGCTTTCGGGGATCATTTATGGTCAGATACAAACAACATCTAGCTGTCTTTATTGATAAGTTGGTTTAAATAGGTGTCGTTTTGTCCCCAGATTAAAGTATCTCCTTAACTGATATTTTGATGTGGGGAGATCTCCTCTTGAAGAAAAAAGCAAGCCCTGGAGAGGGACAAAGTCAAGACAGGCACCGTGCCCTCCCCTGCTAGTCACTCACAGCTCTCGGCCCTGCATGGGGGCTGTCTTCATTTTTCTTCCCGTGTCCTGTCCGACAGCCAGAGACCACAGGAACAGCTTAAGACATTCCCTGGTGTAAAAGTGCTGTTTCTTGAATCTCAAGCTAGGCGAGCCTTTCCAGGGACGGCCCATCCTGAGTGGACTTGCACCCAGCCAGACGTCCCATATTCATCCCCACAGGGACCAGAACGGCCTGGGCTTGTGAAACTAGCCAGCGATGTTTTAGCCAAAAGTTCTGACTCCATTTTCAGACCAAGCAGCATGAAGACCACAGAATCTATAAAAAGCCAGAGCCATCTACACGAGACGTGGGGCTCAGACGGAGGCAACGGAGTCCATTTTGAAATTCTTGAGGCTGAGCCCGAGTCTCTCTCTTATTTTTTTCTGAAAGCAGAAAGTCAGAAAGGTGTCACAAGGTTAGGGGCAAAGGTGTCACAACCCCAGTGTGCTTAAACCACCTGCTCCCCCAGGTGATCGCACACCTATCAGTACTGAGGACAGCACACCAGGTGTGCAGAGTGTGAGAAACCCCTCCTGCAAAACCCTCCCTATGAGAACAGAAAGTAAAGCAAATAAACATCCCCGGGCTGTGAAACTCTCCTATCACCAGCCCCTGCCCCAGGCAGACAGGGGTGAGTCAGCAGCTAGGATATATAGCTGGCAGTTGGCAGGAAGACCTGGTGGGCTTGCTAGGGGGTACTGTGATCCATAAAGGAAAATTGTCCAAACAGAACAAGAGGTTTTTGTTGTTGTTGTTGTTGTTGTTTTTCCTGAGCAAATGAGCCCTGGTGTTTTCTCCCCGTAAGAAAGCTGCCAGGGATCTGGAGACAATTTTTCTACGATGGACAAGAAAGCGAGGGCTCTTGGCTGATTAAAGTGAGTAGCTACCACGCGCTATTTCTCAGAAGAGGGAACATAAAGAGGGAGATGCAGCCAAAGTAAACAGATGGCTGGATCGGGTGGGGGATGCTGCCATGAGCAGACACACAGGTAGCATGGGCCCCAGGCAGCCACACAGAGCCATTAAGAGGAGCCAAAACTCAGCAAAGAGTTCTAGAACCCTGGGAAACGGCATGTGCCCTCCCCCAGGGGGTTCACCTTGGAATTGTCACATATCCAAAGGTAGCGAGGTTTGCACAGAGCAGGGGGACCCAGCAAGCAAACAACCCTGGACACCAGGAGGACTGAGAAATGACGGAACTGTGAGGAAAGGGAGAAGTTAGCAAAGTCAGCGTCAACTCAGAGCCCCTCGGGGTGTCTGGAAGATCGCAGCAGAGGGATGGTGCCCCGACTGACTGTCAGGCTGCTTCTGGACCCGACCCAGAGCCACCGAGGCACCACCGCAAACATTTACTGAGCAGGGTTCTGTCTTTGAGGATCTCATGGTCTGGGGAGTAAATTGTTTAGAAATAGATGAATTATATGACAATACAATAATTATGAGCAGAGCCCCGAAGGATTAAAGGGAGGGAGCTGTCAGGGAAGGCTTCAGAGAGGAGGTGACGCTTAAACTACTTAACATTAATCAAGACTGAGCAGGGTTTTGCCAAGTCAAGAAGGAAAAACTGCACCGGAAGACTATAGCTTGGTAGCCGTGAGGTTATCATAATTAAGGCTGTAGTTGTAAAGCAAAGAAGTCCAATTAAACTACATGAGGTTATGAGGAGCATTACTATAGAAGCACAATTGATAATCTTACAGAAAATGAAGAGGAAGGAGGTGCTGTCGGACTCTGTGGAGGCAGGACCCAGGAAGTCCTGATGCAATGTTGACTCCCTGCACGAGCCCCAGGACCACGTGCTCCCAGCCCTGTGCCTCCGCTCCAGTCCCCTGTCTCTCTGAGGTCCATCCCTCTCTGTGTACCTGTGGCCTGGGAATCCCATACATTTGCCTCGTAGGTGGTCCTGGTTTGCTCAGGCATCAACTTCAGGACCAATTCCCTACGACCTTCCAGGTCAGGTGCCCGTCATCCTGGGGTACACCTGATGCCATCTCTCACTGTTCTCCTTTGAAATTCCCAGAACAGAGAACCCAATTGGCCCCAATTAGGTCACTGAGATTTGATTGGTGGGTTGGTGCCTGGGGGCCGAAGGGGGTAAGTGCAGGTGGTATATAGTGTCACCTTTTGAGGTGTGGTGGGTGTGGATGGGAAGGTGGTCACTGGCATATTTACTAGGGTGAACTTATGCAGGTGAACACTCCAGAAATTCATGAAATCCGCCGTAAACGCTTGGGATGCACTATTGACTCCTCTTCTGTGCTGCTATCTGCCGCTAGTGCAAACCTTTATCTTAGCACCAAAAATAGGATGAAAATTTATTTTCATGTGGCTCTCTCCTGCACTAGAATTTAAATCCTAAAATAAGGGTAAAAACTTTAATCATATTTAATCACGTTTATTGTTGCAGTTCCAGAAAACAGCACGCATTCAGCACATGTAAGGCTGAATGGACTTTGTCCTGATTGTTGTTTCTGCCGTCAGCTTCACCTTCATTCTCCATTTCCATTCACCGCAATTGTCTGTTATCTGCAGCTTCCCACGGCGGGAGAGAGGCACACTCACTATGCTGTTTTTAAGCTGACAACTGAGACTGAGACTCTTCTGGACTATTACAGATGTCAGAACTGGGCCTTAGTTGTTCCAAAGTCCACATGTATGCCGTGGGGTCCTAAACTGGGACCACTATGGAATAGTATCTCAGTCGGTTTGGGCTGCTATAATAAAAATACCATAGACTGAATGACTTAAACAATGCAAGTTTATTTCTCACGGTTCTGGAAAAATGAGGATGCTGGCAGATCTGGTGTCTGGTGAGGGCCTACTTCCAGGTGTGCAGATGACTGTCTTTTTGTTGTATCCTCACATGGAAGAGAGCAGAGGGAGAGAAAGCAAGCTCTCTCCTGTCTTTTTATAAGGTCACTAATCTCATTTATGAGGGCTCCACCCTCATGACCTAATCACCTCCCAAAGGGTTAAGATTTCAGCATGTGAATTTGGGTGTGGGGGCACACAGACATTCAGTCCATAGTAGATGGACATGTGAGGCATGTTCACCCCATGTCCTTTTGCAGGAGTTACTAAGGAGCCTCCTGGGAAACCTCATTCTAATGGGTGATGGAATAGGTAGACATATGTCACCTCAATGGCAAAGGAGCAGATAGTGCCTGAGTGTACCTGGCCCAAACTTCATGGACTCCTGTCTGAACACTAGGAAAAGGGAGTTGGAAGTCAAAAAAAGCAGCCTGTTTCACTGAAAGCTACAAAACATGTGGCACAAGGCAACACCTTGGCACCTGAAGACAAAGCATACTATGGCAGGGAAGAAGGCCTCTATCCAAACACCGTGTGGCTTTGGGATATCGAGAGCTACAGTCTGGGCCATGGCAGTGCAGCAGTCTGGCAGCAGCTAGGGGGTGCACCAGTCAATGTGAAATACCCAGCAGAGGTGGCGGCAGTGCCCAGCACTAGCAGCAGTGCCCAGTGGATGTACAGGTGTCCAGAAGGCAGACGTTGGCAAGGAGTCCAGAAGTATCCCTTTCACACCTGACTCTCTTATTAGTGGGCACACAGGATCACCCTCTGGGATTCATCGAACTACCTAGGAAAGTAATTTGCAGAGGTTGAAGGCCTGCTAGTATCTGTGTAATGCCACTATAGTGTGAGTTGTACCCACAGGCAGTTTGGCTGGGGAAATTTGAGTGATATACAAACTGAGACACCTCGTTCCCTCTTGACCTGTAGTCCGAGGTCAAAGGGTACTGCTTACCCTGTTATAGCTGAATCATGTCCCACTCAAATTGATATGTCAAAGTCCTAACGCCAGTGTCTCAGAATGTGACTGTTTGCAAATAGAGCCTTTAAAGGTGTGATTAAGTTAAAATGAGACCATTAAGAGGGGCCCGCATTCAACCGATTGGTGTCCTTATAAGACGAGGAAATTTGGACACAGAAGAAGACACCGGGGCTGTGCTCCCAGAGAGAAGAGTCCATGTGAACAGGCAGCAAGAGGACAGCAAGCCCAGGAGAGAGGCCTCCGAGGAAACCAGCCCCGTTAGCCCCTGGATCTGGGACTTTGAATCTCCAGAACTGTGAAAAACTAAGTTTCTGCTGTTTAAGCCACCTAGTCTGTGCTATTTGGTCAGGGCAACACCAGCAAACTAATATACACCCCAAGTAAGGCCCAGCAGGCATTAGGACCCTCCTCCAAGGACACGCAAGGCATGTGGGGGTAACAAAATAGTTAGCTCCTACCATGAAAATCCAAGGGCACGAAGAGATTGGAAAGAACAGCACCGACAGAAGAGCGTAATCGGGGAGACATGAATAGAAACTGCCCAAAGAAAATGCACGCTACCTAGCAACAAATACACGAAGTGTAGAGAATAGGCCAAACAAATAGCTCTAAAAAGGATGTGGTAGCGGTAGGGGGAGTCGTCAAAACCAGGAAAGCGAGAAAGTATGAAAAAAAGGCACGACTCAGCTAGAGAAATTACAGTACAAAGTTAAGAAAGTGCAAAAACACGATAAGGAAAGCAAAGGTGAGGAATGAAAAGAAGATTACGAGAGAGGCTAAGATAAATAATAAGGCATTTTTCAAGTACAGAAAGAACAAGAGGTCAGTACAAGAGCCAACAGGGCCTCTAAAAGCTGGCAGAGGCAATTTATTGACAGAACATGAAGACGCTGCTGAAAAGTATTAAAAGGCTTTCTCCCCGCTCCTTGCATCTCTTTTCACAAAGGAAGATGGGGACATATGCTGGAGCAGACAGAAATTTCCCAGGAGTGGAAAAAAGACATATTGAAGGAAATCAGGATCGTGTCAGCACAGGTGATCAAGAAATTAGGACGTCAGAAAAATTGCCGGAAGTCTAGAGCCAGGCCAGAGCCTCCTGGAATGAGGGGCGCGGGGGGCCAGCGCAGCCCAGGCCAAGGCAGGGAGGGACGTGCAGCCCAGTGCGCAGGCACAGAGGGGCAGGGATGCGGGCGCCTAGGAAGCCGGCTCTGGCTGCACCGTGAATTCGTCCTGTAGGTGCGTTTCATCTCGGGCACGGGGAACAGAGCCAGGGTTTTATCAGGCCTTCATACTCCAAACTGTTGGCATTTGATAATCCTTGATGGAGTGCTTGTTTTTGAGAGTACCCGGCATGACCTAAGATTTGAGCAAAAGTTCACCTTCCTTCCCATAAGAAGATTCCAGACCAGAGGCGGGAGACCTGGATTCCAGTCCTGACTCTGCCACAGACTGGCATATGGCTTCAGGCTAGACGCTTAATGTCACGGAGATGTAGGTGTCTTTTCTATAAAACAGAGACATGTTGTTTACTCTAAACCAGACCGTGTTGCTCAGCTGAAATCCTTTCCTTATCCACCAATACGACAAATGACATTGAGGGCTTTTAATGTGTTAGGCACTGTTTTAGGCCCCAGGGAGGGAGGAGTGATAAAGACAGGTCTCTGCCCTCATGGGGCTGATATTTTAGTGTCCGGGGAGAGAGAAACAAGTAAGCAGAAGAATAAACAAGGTCATTTCAGAGAGTGATAAGAACTTGGGGAAAAATGCACAGCTGTGCAAAGCCCTGCTCCTGTCGGTAGTCGGGTGGATGACACTGAATTGAGATCTGAACTAGGAGGAGGGAAGATCTGGGTCAGAACATTCCAGAAAGAGCACAGCAAGCCTCAGTCCTAAATTTCATGTATAAAAGCACTGTATAGACCATACAGTGTTGTTGAAATGCCGGCTCCAAGAGGTATAATCAAAAGCCTTTTCCGAGGCTGAGAATTTGATGTTTCGCTCGTGTTCCCTTAGATCTGTCTGGACTGTAAGGAATTGTCAAGTCAAGGCGGACTTCAGCAAGACAAACCTGGCAGCAAAGAAAGAAGTACAAAGTATACAACATTTACAGACATACAAAACTAATTCCAGGAGGAGGTGGGGAGGACACTTTCTCTCCAAAGGTAGGACCTCCCTTGCCATGGCGACTCTGAGGCTGTGGTCACAGCCTGTGGCCTGCCATAAAGTCCCAGACAAAGACTCAGCTTCAGGTGTGTTGTTCACCTTGGGCTGTACAGATTCTGGTTAGTGGATGGGGTACAAAATGCAGATGCACAGATTTTTCCTCCCTGCTCGAAGCATCAGCCCTACTTGAAACTCATTCCTTTCTATTCCCACACTCTGTAATATTGTGATTGAGTCAGGCAACAATTAAAGAGAAAAACTTCACTATTGTGCTTCCAAAATATATTATTTCGTTTTCATAAAACAAGCAAAGCTGTTGGTCTCGAATGCTGAGAAAGGAAAATAAATGGAACCAGAAGTCTCTGACATTTTATCTTAACACAATAGCCCAATGAGAGAGAAGTCACATTTCATTTCACAAATGCTTATGGAACATAAGCAAAATAAATACTACCTGGTTCTCGTCCTATATAAACTCATGCTCTCTATTTTGAATCACACTACTTCAAAATATAATACTCTTGTATTATACTGGATGAGGAGAAAAGTGTTTATGGTGATTTTTATAAAGAAATAAAACAGAAGCAATTATACTTCATTTAGGAATACTAGACACTCACAGATGATCATTTTTTTCTAGTACGTGAACCTTCAGATATTTGTTGGGATATACCAGAAGAACTGTAAATGGACTTACCAAGGAAAGAAGATGGGCTTTGTGCTCGGGCTGGCCTGGATTGAAAGCCTGGCTCATCTACTCACCAGTTTTGTGATCTCAGGTAAGATATGTGGCGGCTCAGTTTCCTCACCTGCAAAATGGGGCCAATATTACCTACCTGACGGAGCTGCCGTGAGGATGAAATGAGATCGTGTGCTCCAGCCGAGAGCTTGGCTCCTGTAGGTGCCCCGCTGTTGCCCTTCCCCTTTTAACTGGAGAAATTAAAAAATAAGCAGTTAAATGATTAAAAATTTACAATCTTTTCTGTCTTCCTTTTTAAGAAGGAAGGGGAATACCAGCTTGACATTTTGGAACTGATGCGTTTTATGTCCCCTTCTCTTCAGAGAGAATAGCTCCTTATGTTACAGTGTAGTCCTCTGGTTTTCCACATCACACAAACCCAGGACAGCAAGATCCCAGTGAAGGAAGAGACACTGCCCCTGCTTGTATTGCGGGAGAGGCCCCTCCTAAAAGGCTCCTCATTTGGTTCTGAACTTTCTAAGTCTAGTCATGTTTCGGTGCATTGAGTGGCTGCTATATGCTACAGGGGATTAAGTGGTGAAAAACCTGACGTAGCCCTTGGCCTCGTAGAACCTGGACTTGCGTTGCTGAGTCACGTGCTCACACAGGTGCATGTTTGTGATCATCTGTCTGCAAATTCTGCTTGCAGCTGGGGCAGGTCTTAAGGAGAAGATGCACGTGGTGTTACAGGAACCTGAAATGGGGAATTTGTCTAGGCAGGGAGATCAGATTGTGTTACCCCGAGAAAGTGACTCTTGAGCCAAATGGAAGGCCTAGAAGAATGAAAGGGGAAAAGAGGAAGGAAAAGCATTCTGGGCAGAAGCACCAAAGGAGACAGGTGCCTGTGGCTGGAGTGAAAAGAGAGGTGAGGCTGGCGCCATGCAGGCGTGGGCCGGGGGCGTGAGGCACACTAGGATTTCTGCGTTTAATTCAGGAGCAGTGAAGATCTGCTGAAGAGTTTTCTGTAGGGGAGTGATATGATTAGATTGTTGTGTTGGAATGATCACTGATGTTAGATCCTGGAAGAAAGGAATGTATTAATAAACCTATTACATGGAATTATGAGTATCTTGAAAAGAGTTGATGGTGGCTTGGACAGGGTGGTGATAGACATTGACAGAGGGGTTGGGCGTGGTGGCACGTGCCTATAATCCCAGCTACTTTGGAGGCTGAGACAGGAGGATGGTGTGAGCAGAGGAGTTTGAGGTTGCAGAGACCTACGATGACGCCACAGCACTCTAGCCCAGGTGACAGAGTGGGCTACAGTGAGACCTGCCCCCATCTCAATTTTAAAAAGAGAGAGAGAGAGAGAGAGAGAGAGAGAGAGAGGAGAGACAGAAGTTGACAGAGGGAATTTTTATAGCTTTTAGGTATATGTAGGAAATGAAAACGACAGGAGCTTGAAGATGGCTTGTATGGAGTGGAGGGTAGGGCGGTGGAGAGGGAAGGCAGTTTGAAAGGGAAGGAGGAGGAGCCCTGGGAGATGCCTAGAATTCTACCTTGTGAAACAGATGGGGAGGGGACGGGGAAGGATTCTCTGAGCTGGGGAACACTGGAGGGCATTGGGGAAGTGGCTTGGGCCTGCTGAGTTCTGGCTTGGGCATGCTGACCTTGAGGCTGCCATTGAGAAATACAAGAGATGTCAAGGAGCGATTTGAATACATGGGCCTGGAGCTCAGAGGAGTCTGGACTGGGTGTAACTGAAATTGCAGGTATTGTTTTTGGAGGAGATCCCTAGAAACTCCCTCAGATGAGGGGTCATGTACAAGTTACTTATTAAGGCTGTGTCCCCAGGGAGACTGGTAAGGAAATGGGGAGTAGAGCCAGGAAGGGGAGGAAGCAGGGCAAGGGGTGATCTCGGGCGAAATCCCCGCAGAGGATAGGCTTGAGCCTGACCTCCAGGGGGAACTCTGCAGAACAAGTCATGCCGCAGGGCTTCCCAGCCCACCACAAAGGAACCTCCCTAGTAGCAGGGATGCAAACTCCCAGGCAATTCCTGAGGTCAGTCCTCCTCCTCCTCCTCCAAGGGCTGCAGGTGCAGCTGGAACATGCCACAGCTGGTGGGGTGTGGGGCACAGAGACCCTACAAGGAGATCCCAGGGCAACTGGGCAGAGCACTGACATCTGACTACTGGCGTGGACATGATCTGGGGAGACAGAGTGAGAAGAGAAGATGATCAGGGCCCCTAGGCCTTGGGCCTCCCACATTTATTGAGTGATTAAAACAGAAGCTTAGAAAGGAGATTGAGAAGGACTGTTGTTTCACAATCATCCTGCAAAGAAAGAAGCAGTATAAATATTATTATCCCCATTTTAAAGATGAGAAAATCAAGGGTTGGAGAGGTTAAAACTTGAACACAGAGCTTCTGTCCTTAAGCCCAGTGCTCTTTCAACTGCAACCAGGGAAGTTTTCCCGGTGCTCGAAGGCTCCAGGAGTCAAGGGAATTGGTCCTCTTTTGATGGTGTTTATAGGTGGCCATGCTCATGGCTGAACACTTCCCTAGGATCATCATTTTGTGCATGTGAGGCAGGAGATGGGGAAGAGAGGGTTTGGAACACTCAGCCAAGCCCTTCACTTTGAACAGCTGTCTGGCTGGGGGCAGAGTTGGGGAGCCTGGAGCCACCCACCTGCATCTCAAGAGACAAAGGTGGGTGCCAGAAGGGCTTGGGGTGAATGTGCGGGGTTCTCAGCTTCCCAGAGCACAGGCTGCAGCCCGCACTCAGTCTTCCAAGGCTTTGAGTTTGTTTTCTGCCTCTGGGGAGGCTGCTGTTGACTTTGTCGGTTAGGCAGGCTTGCCGGATGTCTGCAGACCCCAGGTTCTCTCTCCCCCAAGGAAGCCCCCCTGCCTCAGAGATCAGCAGAGCTGTGCCGATTCCCAAGGCTTCCGCAGTCCAGAGGGAGGGTGTCTGGGGCGCAGTGGGCACAGGGCTGGGACTCAGGGGCATGCCTGGGGAACACAGAGCACGACCCTCTGTTTGCCAACTCTCGGTTTGAGGAGCAGTGAGCAAAATCAGAACTAAGAATATCTGCCCCTAGAATTATCTGGGATTAATTAGGAGACTGATAATGCACAGTGTGTGCCTAGGATGAAAATGAGTTATAGTCTTGTTGCTAATATAGCTGGATGGGTGATTAGTTTATATAAAACAAGGCCACTTCTCAATAAGCCAGAGGTCATTAGTTGTCCGCATAGGGTGACTTAAGCAAACGGCCTAAGAGTGAATTTGCAAATAATTCCCACTGATTTACTGGAGAGTGAGTGTCAGCAAATCAAAGGTGTTTTGCCCAGTTTAGTAAATAAAATGCAAAGACCCAGCACAATGCTTGTGTTTATTTTTTCTCCTTATAGAAAATATTTTCCATAAAATTGGACACTCACATTAAAAGTCCAAGGGGGGTGGGGAAGAAGAAACCTAAAACCAATGTAAATTGGAAGCAAACTAGTATTCATTTCCTGTGGAGGAATTTTATATTTTTTAATGGAGTTACTGTGGCTTTTTATTTCAGTATAAGGTGAAGAGTCAAAGTATGAGGATTTAAGGCTTCCAAGTGTGTGTAGTTATATGAACAGACCCTTAAATTTGCCAGCACGCCCCAGGCACTGCTCCTGCATAACTAATATCTCCCAGGCCAGGGCCAGGGCGGAGGGCCCTTTGACTCCCCTGGAAGTTATGCAGGGATAAGGGGAGTGTCAGGAATGCAGGATTAGGCCCCATAATTGAGGCTGTCATTAGCTGCAGAGGCAGGCAGGCTTGTGAGCCTTTCCAAGTTTGCATTTATTATAGGATGAAGAGAGGGCTCCTCTCGTATACAGCGGGTGGGGGGGTTTCTGCAAATCGGCAGTATCCCCCACCACCCCCACGTCCCTTTAAGTTGGCTTGCTCTGCAACATTCATTATGCTCTTCTTAGTGGATCCCAGAAATGCTAAAATCATCCTTTAGAGGAAGCATTCACTTGAAACAACAATAGATTAGAGAACCTTAAAAATGTTACATTTTCTTTACCTTTTGAGGAAGGCCAGCTGGAACCTTCTCGATTTATTCCTATTCTGCATGCCAGCCACAAACAGTCCCGATGGCGAGACTGAAATATTATTTTTGTAAATTACATGTGGATACAGCAATGCCACTTAATCAGACATTCCTGATTGGATGATGAGAATAGAGACCACAGCCAAGGCTGAACATCTTACTGTGGTGTAAACAGGCCAGGAAGGGAAGGGGTCTTAAGATTCAAGTACATGTAAGTGGCATGCTGGGTCCACGTATTCGTTTTTTATTTATCTGATTTTTTTACTGTAGCAAAATATGTATAACATAAATTTACCATTTTAATTATTTTTAGGTGTATAATTCAATGGCATTAGGCACATTCATACTGTTGTGTCCCCATCACCACCATTCATCTCCAGAACTTTTCCATCTTCCCGTACTGAAACTTTACTTGTTAAATACTCACTGCTTCCAGCCTCTGGCTCCTGTCTCTGTCCAGTCCCTGCTAACCTCTGTTACACTTTCTGTTTCTTTGAATTTCACTACTCCAGGTACCTCATATAAGTGAAATCAATCATAAAATATTTGTCCTTTTATGTCTGGCTTATGTCGCTAGCATAATGTCTTCAAGGTTCATCCATGTTGTAGCATGTATCAGAATTTCATTCCTTTTTAAGGCTGCATAATGTTCTGTTGTGTGTATATATCACATTTTGTTTATTCATTTGTTTATCAGTGAACACTTGGGTTGCTTTTACCTTTCAGTCATTGTGAATAACGCTGCTATGAATACGGGTATGTAAATATTTCTTCCAGACTCTGCTTTCAGTTATTTTGGATGTGTGCTAAGAAGCAGATCATATGGTGATTCTATTTCCAATTTTTTGAGGAGTCGCCATACTGTTTTCCATAGCAGTTGCAACATTTTACATTCTTCCAACTGTGCACAGGTTCCGATTTCTCCGCATCCTCACACCACCTGTTATTTTCAGATGGCTTTTTTTGTTGCTGTTGTTAGTAGCCATGTTAATGGGCGTGAGATGGTATCTCACTGTGGTTTTGATTTGAATTTTCCTAATGATTGGTGATGTGAAGCATCTTTTTATGTGTTTGTGTACAAATATCTGTTCCAGTCTCCACTTGCCATTCTTTTGGATATGTATCCGGAAGTGGAAATACACACCATTCAAACATTGAGCAGACTCCCGAAGGACCTGCTGGGCAGTACTTCGAATGGGTTACTACAAACCCTTGAGGGTATAAGATGACCTCAGTTAACCACATTTCTTAGCGGTAGGGGATATTCTGGCTAACAGAGGGTTAATTGGATCTCTCCATTTTTGTTTCAATCACTCGTGCTAAAGTTCTTCCCAGAATGTTTTATTCTGCTTTTTAGACGACGTATACAGCCTGACCTAGGGGAATTGTTCTTTATCCTAGAGGAATACTATAGGATGCCCACCTGGGAACTGTATGCTTAATGTGATAGCCTGGAGTTTTAAATGAGAAGGTATCAAATACATTTAGTCATTTTACAGACCAAAAGGTAACGCTGTATAGGATTGTGAACTCCGAGTCAGTTAAATGTTTGGGGATGTGGTTTCAGAACAAATGGTCTGTAGCTCTTCTTTCTGGCAGTGGTTAGAGAGCAGGGCTTGTTGTCTATTAAGGCCACTCCTAGTTCATGAAAATAAAACCATGTCAACTGCATATAAAAGAATGTTTATCTTTCTATTCTCCATGGAGGGAATTGGAGGGGCTAGGCTGGGAATGTGTCTTGTTGATCCAAATGTGGTAGCATATCATTGATGTTTCAGTGGGAAAAAAAAGTATGTTCAACATTCATCCATGTTTCACCTCGTTGGAAATTGTGTTTTAGGCTAGATTCTGCATTTATTCATCATTGATAGCCCTGGCGGGAACGTAGTAAATGATCAATAACTATTTATTAAATGAATCAGTGTTGCCTGATGCTTTAAAAGACTGCCTTACTACATCTCACTCTGACGGAGCATCGAGGTGGCAGTTCTCTAACAGCACTGGGACAGAGCATTGTGCTGGCTGAGCTGGGTCCTACGTGCTGCTAGTGTAGACAGGCTCCCTCTTCACTCCCTGCTTTTATCTATCTGGGACTGTTCCTTTAGTTGCATGGGAAACATTTTTTTGGCAACTGATAGAGGAAGGAGGAAGAAGAGAAAGGAAGATATTGGCTAGCGTGACAGGAATAACTGTTTTGAGTCCAGTCTGATGGATAGGGTTTGAATCCACAACTAGAAGAATGAGAGCCAGAGCACAGGAGGACACTTTCTTGAGAATGTCTGTGAGATTCTGGGCATGGACCTGCCGCTTTGGGGCCAGGAAGGCCTCTCTTCCCCTCTCACCTGCGTGGATCTGCTACTGCGCTCTGGGCACATTGCAGACAGAAGCCTGGGTGGGAACTGGCACCCTGGGGAAGCTCGTTGCCCCAGGAGAAGCAGGGGCTCCTTCAGTCATCTCTGTGGGAGCCTTGGAGGCAGGAAATGTGAGTACCTGGTACCCACTGAAGCTGACTGACAAACTGTAGGCTAATGCAAGCCTCTTTTGGGAGTGTATGTGGGGTTCAGAACCATAGCTTTTTGGCCAGGTGCAGTGGCTCGCATCTGTAATTCCAACACTTTGAGAGGCCGAGGAGGGAGGATCGCTTGAGGACAGGAGTTCAAGACCAGCCTGGGCAATATAGTGAGACCCTGTCTCTACAAAAAAATAAAAAAAATTAGCTGGGTATGGTGGCACACACCTGTAATCCTAGCTACTTGGGAGGCTTAGGTGGGAGGATTGATTTGAGCCTGGGACTTGGAGGTTGCAGTGAGCTCTGATCACGCCAATGTACTCTAGTCTGGGTGACAGAGAGAGACTCTGTCTCAAAACAGAAAAAAATCATATCAGGGCGTGTGTGTGTGTGTGTGTGTGTGTGTGTGTGTAATCACCACCTGGTGAGACCTGGGGGATGATTATTTGTACTCCAAATTACTACCTTTATATCTACAAGCAACCAAGCCCATAACAGATACCCGTTTCAGTAGTAAATAAACGAGGAAAGGGCAACAAACCCAACACCAAAAATTCATCTATAATTCAAAACAGATTTATTCACAACTTGCTAAAAAGAATGGTCTTTGTCAAATGAAAAACTCAGGTTTAAGCAATAATATAAGAAGAAGAATCATAGCACGCCCCCTTCCACAGTGCTCCCTATGTGTAAGGCATGATTCTGAGCACTTTACATGTTTTAACTAATGTAGTCCTTCCAGAAGTCCTATGACATAGGGAGTCTTATTATGTCCACTCTACAGATGAAGAAACTGAGACACAGAGAAGTTAAGTAACTTGGCAAAAATCACACACCCGGTATGTAACAGAATCAGGATTCAAACCCAAGAAGTATGGCTCCACAGTCTGAGCTTTTAACTACCATGGGATATATATCAGCTTTATCAAGGCATAATTTACATACTATAAAACTCACCCTTTAAAAGTGCACAATTCATCGGTTTCTAGTATATTCACAGAGTTGTGCAACCATTGCTACTATCTACTTGTAGAACACTTTTATCACCTCCCCAAAAAACTCCATACCCATTAGCATTATTCCCCGTTTGGTCCTCCACCCAGTCCTTGGTAACAGCCAGCCTACCTTTTGTCTCTGTGGATTTGCCTATTGTGGACTTTTATAGAAATGGAATCATACAGTATGTAGTCCTTGTGTCTGGCTTCTTTCACTTAGCATGATGTTTTCAAGGTTCAGCCATGTCGTGGTATGTATCAGCATGTCAGTCCTTTTTATGGCCAAATGATATCCCTTTGTCTGGATGTACCACATCTGCTTTATCCATTCGTTAGCTGATGGACATTTGGGCTGTATCCACTTTGTGGCTGTACGAGTCATGCTACTAGGAAACAACTATGCTGTATCAACTAGCAAAAGTTTATTAAAAAAATAAAACCAGTATATATTTCACATGCAATGAGTAATAAGCTAATAGGTCTATTTTCTGGAAGATTCAAGGATTGCCCCACTAAAATAAGGCAGGCCCTCCTCTTCCCATCAGTATTTGTGGAGCTGTTAAAGTTGTGGAGATTATGCTAGACGATGTATATAAAAGAGCTTTCTAAAAACTTTAAAGCATCAGTCCAAACATTGGTCATGAATGATAAGAGTTTGTTTAATTACTTGAGAGTTCTAATTAGACACTCGAGGGTAGTTAGCTGACTAATTGAGGTTTTATTGTTAAAAACACTGTTTATTTTAAAAGATTCTATGCTGTGTTATTCGGGAAGCAGAACACAGGCCCACTTCGTACCATAGCCAGCCACAATGGGCTCTTCCACACGTGTCTTTGTGGCTTCCAGAGACACCGGTTTCTCTGCTACCTCTTTTTTCTTTCCTATTTGTTATTCATTTTTGATATTTCATTGATCATTCCTCATGTAAAGAAAAGGAAAACTTTTACTCTCCAATCCAGTTAGGAATATGCTTAGCTGCAAGTAACGGAAAACTTAACAGTGATTTAAACAAAATTGGATGTTTCTCACATAACAAGAAGTCTGAAGGCTGCCTAGGTGGCTCAGTGACATCAGGACTGATGTCTCTGTGTTTATCCTGAACTTTTTCTCGTGTTCACGAGAAGACTGCACCAATGTGAGGCGTCATGCCTGTGCTCAAGACAGAAAGGGGATTGGGGTAGGGGTGGTGTCAGGGAAGCTGAAGCCCTCCAAGAAGCTCCCAGCGGACTTGTGTTTCCACTCATGGGCCAAAGATACCACAAGGAGGCTGCGGAAAATCATGTTTAGCTTTTCCAGCTGCTGTAGTGGAGGGAAGTGAAGGAAAAGGGGGTTGGAAATAGGTGTCTGGTTTTTAAAATATCTTAGCAATGCTCCCTTCGGCAGAAGAAGTTAGGAAATCTGAGCAGATAGGAGGAAGAGGCAGCAGCTCTGACGGAAGAGGCTGGCGTGTCCCCATCACTTCTGCAGTTGGTTTGCTCATTGACGTTCTCAGCCTTTTCTGCTCTCAGACTTGTGATTTCACTGGAACTACTCATCTCCCCACAGACACTGGTTTGGCTGCACAGTGGCTGAACACACGTCTGGATGTTTTAATGATATGACCATACTGCATTGTGACATGATGTGGTCTCGGGACATTGTGACCAGAACCAATCTGACTGGCTGAGCCATGTCTAAATTCCAGCAAGTTTGTCCAGGGTTCCCGAGCCAGTTGGAGTGTCAAAAGGCTTTCTGAATCTGTTCTTCCTCATTAGGATTAAGATGCCTGAGGACAGGGCCAAGGATTCATAATTCTGTTCTCTTCCCCGGTCCCTGCTGCCCTCCCCCATTGTACTGGAACAGTCCTGGACTCGTAGATGGGTCTCGGTAAATACTTGGTGGATAAACTCACATTCCTGGTGACTGGTCAATGATGTGTCACTTATTATGAAGTGTGCCAGGAAAGTCACTCACTCATTTGTCCAGTAAGCGCTTTAGTGATTTAATCTGTGAACCAATTACTTCAATACAGTTTCCAGAAATAAGAGTTCTCCATCCTTTGAAGTGGGTTAATTGTCAACCAACATTTTATCTGTGTTTCTTTATTCAGCAGACAATTAGTGAGGGCTTCCAAAGTGGCAGGCATGGTGCTAGGCACAGAGGGACACAGAGAAAAATGTAACGCTGTCCACATGGGCCCAGAGGGGAGCAGGACAGACAGGCATGTCAGCAAGGTGACCCGGCCCCGGAGAAGGGCTGCATCAAAGCTGTGTGGGCTCGGGGGAGCGTGAGTCACAGCCTGGAGGAGTTGTGGGGATGTGTGATTAAACAGGCTGCTGGAGTCTTCTTCCTGAGACATTCCAAGCTGCCTGTTGGCCTGGCGCCATGATGGGGGTCGGGGGCATGGCTCAGTCTGGCTCCGCCACTAGACGTGTTCACTAGTGAGAGCACACTACCCTCTGGAGACTGGTTTCACACATGCTCCAAGTTGGCTTTTTCAAGAAACAGGATAGAAAAGAGCAGTAAGGAGAGTAAGGATGAGGTCGAGGAAGCTGGAAGGCCAGGTCCCTTCTCTGAGGGAAGCTGGCATACCTAACCTTCTCCATTCCCCATAGACTTCATTGGTTTGGAGGGGAGGGGTGAGGTGTGGTGGGCCATCAGGGTTGGCGGGGAGGGCTGTCTCTACAAGATGGCCTACTGGAGGAGATACTCTGAGGACAGAGCGTTGCTACATGACTTTCTCCACAAAAAAGGTCACTTTAGAAAAAAACCAACAACATATTTTTGGAGGCATCTTACTCCCTCATTCAGCTTCATGGAGTCCTGTGGGGAGACTTAGATGACCCACTCAGGTGACTGGTGGGACAGCATTAAGAAAAATGGCATCACTTTGTAGCCTCTGAAGGGTTAATGTCAGGGCATATTTGAGACTTAGCAGCAAAAGGCAGCTTTGTGATCTTTTGTTATGAAATAAGACTGGAAGCCATAACACAAAGCTGGGGTGGAGCACAGAGCCGGTGACCCAGAAGGCTGTCACACCCCGTGGTAGGTGCCTGAGTTGGCAAAGCAAGCTAGAATGAAGCCAGAATCTCACAAGGGCATTTTCCAACTGGTAGTTGAAGACATTTTGCAAAATAAAATTAGTACTTCTTGCTATCCTTTAATTTTTGGTATTCGCTAGCACAGCAGATTTGCTAAATCTGGAAGTTGGTAAGCAAGCATGTAATCAATGATAATTTTTTACTCAAGAATCTCACTGAATATTTTATATGTTGCCTCACTAACACCTGTTCCTGCCCACTCATATCTGGCCATTCTAGGGTACCACTCGCTCCTATTTTATAGATGCAGAAGTTGAGGGAGAGAAAATTAAGCACCTTCATGGAGAATTAATCACGCAACAAAACCAGCCAAGTGTCCTGGCTTCCAGTTTGTGGCCCTGACAGCAACACTGGGCCCATTTTCTTCTTGTGGGAGTAATAGCTCACACTTCAGCTTCAGACTTTCACTCTATAAAGCTGACACACACAAAAAAATCACCATTTGCTGAGAAGGTAGTGAAATGCCTCGTTCTTAGCCCTCCGGTCAAGGCAACTTCCTTGAAAGTGCTTTAAGTAGGTTGATGTGATCCAGATCCAGCTGTTTCCTCTCAGTTGCAGTGGTGGCTTACCCACAGCTAACCAAAAAAAGGGGCAAAACCTCAACCTGTGACTATACTAAAAACTCTGTTTCTCTGATTGAATTGACTCTTCTTTAAAATGCTATTGAATTTACTGGCCAATTTAATTAAGAGTTGAACTGGTGGTGAAACTTCTGTGAAAGAATTATGTCCATGCCTGGCTTAAACTACATGTAATGCATGGAGCTGGGTTGGGGGTCAGGTGAGTCAAAAGAATGCTTTCTTAAGCCCTACACCTGTCCCCATGGTGACCCCTAGGTATCCCAAAGATCTCAGATAGTGGACGCCAATAGAGAATGAAGAGGTGAATTTAGAGATTGTTAGACAAAGCTGGGAGGCGGCCTGATGCACGCTGAACTGTTCATACCCCAAACACACATCGTAGGCAAGAAACTAGAAATTGGCCTAGGAGGGAATGGTAATCACTTTTGGTCTGTGAAATCTGGAAATAAGCAGAAATTTAAAAACCAAAATTAGAATGAGAAGTTAAGTTGTAAGAAATACAATCCCAATCCAAGGGGTTTGTTGTTTATCTGTTGAATGTTATTTAACAATGGATAATATTTTTGAACCAATATTTTGTACCACACTTGGGGTCTAAAGCTTGATACACATTATTTAAATTAATTCTCATAAGAAGCCCATGAAATAGGTACCATTATTATAATTTATCTTTTATAGAAGAAGAAATAAGGCTCAGAGAGATTTAATCACTTCCCCTGGGTCCCAGAGATTGTAAGGGATGTAGGCAGGACTCGAACTCTGGTCTGCCTGACTCCAGGGACCACATTCTTAACTATTTCTACGCTGCACCAATATTTATTAATTGTCTGCCATGAACAAGGTGCTTCGAATGTGTCGAACAACTATATAAGCCATTCAAGATTGCCTCAACTGTGACAGTCTTGTTTTTTGTCCTGGGCCGCATCGTGAGGAGTCAAAATTTTATTAGCTGGGGTGTGAGAGACAGAGCCCTGAATTAAGACATTTTTGCTGAGAATGGAGTGGAAGAATGACTTCTGGAGATCCTTTGGAGGAAAAAAAAAGAGGAAAAGAAGGTCTCAGTATGACAAATCATATGAGAGGCTGGAAGATTAGGAGTTGGGAATCAGAAAGGAAATGGCCTCAGGCAAAGACAATAAAACTCGATTTTAGTTTGACATAGTGACAACTTGCCTTGAAAGAAGGAGGAGCTGGGAGAGACATGGTAGTGAATAGCGGGAAGACGGTGTGTCCAGGTGTGTGTGTGCCCGTGTGTGTATGTGTGTGTTGTAAAGACATTCCCTCGAGTCTGCTACAGTTAAAAAGGAAGGAATAGAGGAGGTCAGATAGAAACAAAGTGCAGAGGGAGAATTGAAGGGAGCTGGGAGAACAGAAGGTAAAAGATCACAGGAGAGGTAAGAAGAAAGCCAGAGGTAGCACAAAGCCCCAGGGAAGAAAGCGTGGCAGTGGAGGAGGGAGTTTAATCAGCTTCGCCCAAGGCAGCTGCAGGGAAATCAAGGATGCAGGCGGAGGAGAGGGGCATTCTGGAGAGGCAAGGGTCAACAGTGGATTCGGTGACAGCTATTTCGGGGCAAAGAGACAAAGGTGGGAAGACAGGAGGAGGAGCCCAGTCTGCAAGAATGAGGAAACAAAGACCAACCAGGAAAGCGATGAGGGCACAGAGGCAGGAGAACCACTATTCTCCCCTGCCCAAGGAGGGATTTAGGGGCTGGAAGCCGCTGGCAGGAGGGTGGCAGTTGAGGCCTAACTGATCACAGGAGGCAGAGGAAAGTCTGGGGCAAGCTTAAAGTGGGTATTTAGATGCGTCTCTAAAACCCGAAGTTCACTGCGGCTGTAAACTGTGAGCAGATTTGCCCGAGGCGTGTGCAGCTTTGGTCCATCTGGCCAGCTTAGTGCAGAACACAAAGCAACCTGATCTGGTCATTAAAGTGGCTGAGAACACCAGCCCCAACCTGCCCCAACCTGTGTCCGAGTGTGGAGGAGGCATCTGATGGACACAAGTGAATGAAAATAAAAAATAAGTGCTAAAAGAAATGCCTCCTTTCGTAGAGAGGTGATTTTTTCCCCCCAAAATGAGAGTCCAGTGGGCTTTGCCGTGGAGCCGAGTGGAATGAAGGGGAGGAGTGGGCTCTGGGCCAGAAAGGCGGGGCTGTGAGCTGGTCCTGCCGCTTTGGAATTGAGCCTGGGCCAGTGATACCCTTCTCTTGGCCTCGGTTTCCTCCCCTATAGAAAAGTGACCTTCGCAGGTTATCGGCATGGCCCCGGGGCAGACAGTGAGCATCTGGAGGGCAGCTGCCGTGGAGGGGCCTCGCCTTCGCCATGGGAACTACAGGGAGGCGTGAGGGCCGAACAGTCTTACAGGACTTGGACAGCAAACCTCCCAGAGCCGGAGTTTATAATGTTGCTGGGTAATGAAAAATACAATTCCATAGTCACCCCATCTTCCCATGTAGCCAGGAAGGACAAATCATATCTTGTTTCAAAATAACAGATGCCACATTTTTGGAGCCTGAGAGTAGGGATTATGTGATAATAATGTGAGGGCCAAACTGTTTTTTTAAAGGTAAACTTGTCATGCATATTTATCATTTCAATTATTCATCTCTCTTTATCTAATCTATCTAATCTAGCCTATGTATCTGTCTACCTGTCCATCCATCCATCCATCCATCTTGGCTGGAGACCCTTGGAAAACTGGAAAACTCTTATCCCTACATTTTAAATACGTAAGTTTGAGTTTATGAGTACAAAGAAAGTCGATTTTATATCTGCTTTTAGTGCCACATTCAGACTGTGAAAGCTGCTGTTAAAAAACCTTTAGGTAAATATTTGAAATATTCTAAAACTGACATTCTGAATGCTATTCTGATGCCACTTCAATAATGTTTTATAAAATTCAGAGGAAAAATAGAATTAAGTAAATTTGAACTTTCCCTTTTCCGAGACAGTTAAAGGCCGTACTATTTGCATATTCTAATGTGGGATCACTGTAGCTCAAGGTACAAAGCTTCCAAAGAAACTGTCCCTAGCAGGCCGAAAGAGCATGAGCCATTAACCTTCCGCCTTTCATCTGTATAAGACAAAAATCAAAGTCTCTTCTTTTCAAAGTGGCTTCTGTGTAGCCACTCACCACTGCCCGTGCTTTCCAGAACTGTCTTTGGAAGCACAATTAGAAGGTTTAAAAACCAGAAACACAAGCTCCATCCTATTTACACATTTAAAGTAAAGGTCATTCTCAGAAACTGGGCTTCCCAGATTTCTCCCCCTGAAATCCCTTAAGATATGTAATACCAACATAAAGGGAATCACAAATCCAGTTTTCAGAAAATGGCATTAAATATAGATTTAAACTTTGACCTTTAGTCCCAAGTGAGAGGACAAAAAATTCTCTTTACAGTGAAGGGCATGTTGCTACTAAGCTTCAATGAGTAGGAGAGAACCTGCCTGGTAGCAGCCAGGATTAAGAAGCACCAATCGATTTACCTCCGATGCAGGTGTGCTGCAAATCCGCTGGGCCCAGACGTAGCGCGTGATTGGGCCAGGCTCATCTATATTCTAGAGTTTGTAGAAGTAGCTTCTGGGAAACGTGGGTCTTCTTGGCTTGGGGAATTGACGTTTCCACGGCAATATTTGAAATGCATTTGGAGTGAGCAGGAATAAGAGATGGAATACACAGGGTCTCCCACTCCACATTAGGGTCATGAGTAATAGTGGGAAATCCACGGGTAGCCGAGTGACGGATTGGGCAAACAGGGAAATCATGGAGACCCAGAGCATTCATATTTTTACATTCCTTATTACCCTGATTGCTCTGCAGGTGCTGACCAGGGCCCCAGGCCGCTGACCCACTCTGCAGCTCATCTCCCTGCTACATCATTGACAAGTTGATATGGGGGCTCAGGTGGAGGAGGGGGTGGATGATGGACAGTGGGAAAGGGAACTTGCTGGGAAAGGGACTATTGGTTACGTGCACACCCAGAAGCAGCAGAAGGAATTTTCCCTGACTGTGGGCTTTGCTAGAAAAATTAGGGAGGTAATAAGATAAACAGGAAAGAGCACTGGACTGGGAGTTAGTTTGTTTTGCTCTGAACTACCTGGGTGAACTCAAGATTACTAAGTAGCACAATTATCCATTTGTTTGTCTCAGTCACTAGACAGTGCGACCTTTAGTACAAACCTGATCTTGCTGATCTTATATCCATGGTTGCCTGCTCAGTGCCTGACTTATAAAATGTGTTTAGCAAATGTCTGTTGATTGGCTAAGTGAGGGAAAGAAGAAAATTACTTCTTGGGAGGGACCCCAGCACTCATCCAGCCCAATTTCTTTCTAAAAGACAAAAAGATTGAATCCTAAAAAGGTAAGACAACTTGTTTGAGGTACCATTACTTGTCAGTTGTAGGAAAAAAAATAATAAGGTATGCTGCAAATGATAACAGGGATGATGATGAGAGGTAGCTTCATCAAAGGCTAGCTATTTTCCAGGAATTGTGCTAACTGCTCATGTTGGTGATGTGTCAGTTGGTTCTTAACTCCCTACTTACTCTTCTATTTCCTCTTCTGTATCCAGGGTTTGGAAGCCCAAAAACTGCATTTCCCAAACTTCCTTGCCAGCCTCGGTCAGGTTCTGTCAGTGGAAAGTACTCACAGAATACTGGAAAATGTGAGCAAAGGAGAAGTCATTATGCTGATATTTTAATAATTAAGTGGTTCAGGCGGCAGCTGCAGAAGTTAGCAGCAGGTAATAAAGGAGACTGCAGGGCCCTGTAACACGAGTGACAGTGCCGTGGGTGTGTTAGGCTCCTGGCCCCGCAGCATCCACAAAGGCACAGGCTCTTGCTTCCCTGTCACGACAGCCGTGGTGACGGCAGTAGGGGCAGCAAAGGCACTGCAGCAGCCTTGTGGGGCAGAGCTCGTGAGCTCTGGGCAGCCCCACATCCCCGTTGGCTCCTCCTGTCCCAGAGAGTGGGATCTTCCCGCAGTTGCTAACCTCTGGCTACCATCGCCTTCCTGGTTTTGTTCCAAAGCACTTGTAGCCAATCGGTTGTACTCAACACCCCTGTTGAAACACCTAGAGTGGCCTCTGTTTCCTGACAGGGCACGGACTGACACAGGACGTTTTGTGGATTATCTCGTTGTATTCTCACAGAAACCTATGAGATGTGAGCTATTAAAACTATACTATTTACAGAGGAGGAAAGTGAGTCTGAGAGACACTGAGTGACTTGCCCAAGGTGCACAGCCATGTGGTGGCCAAGTAGGAACGTAAACCAGGTCTGTCTGATGCCTAAACCCACGGATTTAATTCTGCCCCTCAAGAGTGTCTGTGCTTCCCCCACTGAGTTATTGTATAAGGTTGTTTGGGTGCTTGAGGCTGGGGTCTTCCTCCCTGTGCTGTGTCAGACTGATTTTAGCGGGCTCTTCTCCAGAATGCTCTTTCTCCAGCCTCTGTCTTCCTGCCTCTCACCCTGGGCCTCAGGGTGCAGTTGTTTTCTTCCTTAAACACTTTACAGGGACTGGTATGTCTTTTGGCAGCAGAAGTAGCTGAGGGCATGGTGCCGCTGGCAGGAGCAGCGAGGGGGTTGCCTTGAGAGGGGGATGGAGGGAGAGGAGGGGGAGGACGAATGGGCCCAGGATTTACACAGCAGACGGGGGCCCCTATTCTGTCAGGGCAACACTGAGGGCCCCGGCCCTGGCTGGGGTGGCCATGAGCCTGAGGACTGCGGATTCAAAGAGTTGGTTCATGGAAGTAGCTTAGAATGGTGCCTGGCACACCACGAGTGCTCAGCAAATGCTATTATGGCTTTCAAGAAAAGGCATTGTGTGCTAAAGGGGATACCAAGGCGAATGTGAGCCAGTTCAGGCCCAGGGTCGCCGAGACCAGAAGGGGCTGAGAGGTGCACATCTGCACTGGAGAGAAGAGCTGGGACACCACCACAGCCACGCTGTGGGGTCCGGGGAAGGGAAGGGCACAGCGCAGGCTCCGGGCCTTGAGCAGGCTCTCGAGAGAGGGTGATGTGTGAAGATGAGGCTGTGGGGAAGGGGAGCACTTGCCCAGGCAGGAGTCACTGCCACCAGAGTGGTCTTGGAACTAAATTCCAGACTCCTAGGATGAGTTTCATAAAACTCTCTGCCTCCCTTCTAAGTGTCCGAGAGCAGCTTTCAGGTGCTGCTCAAGGTAGAAGCTTCCTCTGCAAGGGAGGAGTCCAAGGCAGAATGTGGCTTTCTCCACATTCCTTCCAGCCTTTCTCCATCTCTCCTCAGCTCTGCCCACCTCCCCCTAGACCCCAGGACAGGTCACCGTGGTGACTCAGCATGGAGGCTCCCTTTACCGCAGAACCTTGCTGGAGAATCCCCTCCCGCACGTCCAAACCCGTCTGTGCACCCCACTCCTCCAGGCCCTGCTGCTGGACGGCATAGCTGTTTCGATAAGCTCTCTCGAACTGAGATATCAACGGCTTGTTACAACTTAAACTGTCCCCCTTCCAGAAAGCATTCCTATAGTATCCTAACACCGGCCTTCAGCGCTTCATTCACAGGAGTGCGAAATGTGGAGTTTCGAGTGACACGACAAGAATTTATATCAGTGAAGAGTGCTTTTGGCTGCGACGGACAGCCAGGCCTCGGCTTCCGTGAGTGAAGGCGTCGTTTGTCCGGGCTGGACCGTGCGCACACTCGTACCGAGGTGTTGACTTGCCTGTCCAGGGCACACTGGCAGCTCTGTCCCACCACCGCAGGCCGAGCCTCGCTCTCTCTCGCTGCTCCATCCCCACGGGAGCAAGGTGGTCACATCAGACACCACAAGGACAGAGCAAAGAGGGAGAAGGCGGAAGGCACAGAGACCACCTCCCCGGGGACTTCTGCCGACATCTCCCCGGCCAGAATGAGTCACGTGGCCAACCTTCAGCTGCAAGGGAGGCTGGGGAGGTGAGCTCTCCATTGTTATGTGTTTATTTTTAATAATTGGGCATAATGACACTCAAAACAAAAAGGGAGGTTCTGTTAGGAAGTGGGAAGGAGGCTGGATGGGGAGTTGGCAACAGCAGGGCCTGCCGCCGAGTAGCCACGTGCGGGGGCTGGAGAGAGCCCGTGAACCTTTTCTCCCTCTTTATGGAAAAGGTGCAGAGGGAAGCGCTGAGAAGCGAAGGGTGAGTCCTGCAAGACCCTCTCAGAGGCAGGGGGTGAGATTTAAGGCAAGGGAAAAGGACCCTGTCTACGCTGCCACTCTACGCACTGCAGAACGACCCCCTGCTTCCCTCTGGCACAGTTAGAACGGCTTTGATTTTCACATTTTCTTTCACCATTTTAACCATTTTTAAGCATACAATTCAGCGGCATTAAGTACATTCGCAACGTTGCGCAACCATCCCCACTATCCATTGCTTCTCCTCACTAATCGAATGCTAGGTTTTCCGGGTGTGGGGTTCAGAGACGGGGATTTGAAATAAAGGCAATGACATTTTTAATTCGTTCAAAAGTACAAAGTATTTTTACTTTTCAGTGTCTAGCAGTTTAGAAACACATGTATTTTCTTTCTGGAAACGTGTGCCTTCCTATCTGGATTGTCCCCTTCAGCAAACGTTGTTACAGGTAAATTCTCAGGGCTCTGGGCTGCCCCATCTTTTATTCAAGGGCATCAGTACCCATCCCCTTGTGTTTGTGCTCAGATTCTGCAAATAAATTATTTTCTTTGAATGTTCCCACGGCCATTTAGTGATTTGGGGGGGATGAATATACCTCTGGATTCCTAATCCCTACGAATTGGGCCATAACCATAAAATGAGGAGGAATTTGAGGGAGGTAAAGGCAGTTTCCAGCCCACAAACAACCTTCCACACTTGGAAATATTCCTCTGGGTCTCACGGGCAGAAAATGGAGTCCTGTCACTTCAGTAGACGTGGGGCTCTGGAGGGAGACAACTGGTGCAATTTCCATCTCTTGAAACATTTAAAATGTATCTGATCAAAGGGGGAGAAAATTAACCACAGTGTAGGAAGCTGGCAGGGGGACGGACAAGATGACCTAATTTGCCTTTCCCATTACTAATTTCAGGAGGACTCATCTCTGGGAATTCCACACTGAAATTCCAAAGAAGGAGCCCCTCACTGGGAATTTGTGGCTTCGGAAAATGATAATCAGGAACTCCTGATTTTTCAAGCCTCTGCTGTTGCGTCCTTCGGGGTCTAGCGCGGAGCTAAATTCTCCTCAGATAGATACACTGGGCCCCATTCTTATCTACATAATAACTTTGGAGAAATTTTCCCTTTGGGTTTCAAAGGATGTGAGTTTGGCCTATCAAAGTTGGGGCTATGCAGTAAATTCATTACTCGCTGAAATAAAAATCAACACAAATATGTCTTTGCCTTAAGAAAAAAAAAAAGGCCCCCACACCACTTTGTTGCTTTACCGACCTCTGGATTCAATTAATTTTTAACATGGAAATAAAGTCCTTTTTATTTTTTTTTTCCTTTCAAGCCAGACATTTATTTTTAACAAGGGATGAAATCATCTGAGAACAAAACGGGACATCTGTTACTTTATATCTGTTTATTTTAAGTACTTAAATCTGAGTTTGATTTCACACAATTTTGACATTGTTGCTTCATTAATAATCCTTACGTAATTGCGACCTCGGAGTGTGCCCTGCGATTGCAGCATTCACTTCTCATTAGGGCAGAGTCTGATAGCAAAGCCAGAGTTGCCCTGGGATGGGGGAGACTGCATGTTCAAAGCTGGTCCAAAGGCTGACCTTGGCAACAGCAGGAAACCACCTCAAAAAGTGCAAGGAGAAGGCCTCTGATGGGGCCCTGACATGAGTAAGTGATGGCCTCTAGCCTGCTGTCAGTGTTTGCATGGTCCTATTTTGCAGGAGTTGTTGGATGGGCAACCCAGAGGCAGCAGCTGTTGCAAGAGAAATATAAGATTGCACACGAAACACGTGCACCTCACACATACACACATATGAATGATAGTGTGTTGGAGCACAGGTACCACTTCATCTACCAGGTCAGACAACCTGCCTTCCAAGGGCCTGGGATGCTGGGGCAACAACCCTGGGGGCAAGGTGGGGTGATGGGCAGACAGGAAATGTGGCAGAGTGGCAGAGCTGCAGAGAGGAGACCCACTGGCCAGAGTGAGGCTGGCAGATGGGTGCAGCCTGGTACCTGGGGCTGAGAGTGGAGGGTGGGGCTCAGAGATGGGAATTTGACATAGGGTGGTAGAATTTCTAATTCATTCAATTCATTTATACAATAGCTGTTTCATGAGCACCATGTCAAGCACAGGATATACACTGGTAAATAGATGATCCTTCCATTTATGAAGGTTAAAATATCAGGGTGCTATGAGAGAAGGTGCAGAGGACATATTTGAGGTTTAGGGTGTCCTGGAAGGACACTCATAGGTCAAATGCAAGTTGAGACTGGAAGGCTGGGAAGGGGCTGGGAATGGCAAAAGGAAGGAGAGAGAATTCAAGCCAGAGATACAGCCTAATGGAAAGCCCAGAAAGGGAAAGAGATTAGCACGTTGGAGAAACAGTAAGGAGACCAGTGGCTGGAGTGCAGTGAGCAAGAGGAGGCAGTGGAGAAGGAGAGAGAGGAGGAAGAGGAACGTGCACAAGGAGAAGGAGACAGGGTTCACACCTGGTCTTGCAGGCCAGAGGCAGTGTGTGAATTTGTCTGAATGCACAAGGGAATCTGCTGGTAGTTTTGAGTGGGCAAGTGAAATGATTTGGTTTGTGCCTTAGTGAGATCATGCTGGTGTTCAGGGAATGTATTACCAGGAACAAGAGTGGAAGCAGGGAGATCAATTTCATGGGCTGCTGTCATGGTCCAGGTGAGGGAAGCAGGGCAGCTGGTGGGAAGGGCACAGGTGGGGCAGTCCTTAGGGTGAGATCAATAGGGAATGCTGATGGAGGATGTGGGGAGGGAGACGGGAGAGGGGGTCAGGACTTCCACTCGGGTTTGTGGCCAGACATGGAGTGAATGGAGGTTCTATTTACCAAGATGGGGAAGGTGGGGTGGGGCGGAGCAGGGAACCGGGTTGTTGGGATGGGAAACAAAGCATCCCGTCTAGAACACATTAGTGTTGAGATGTCAACTTGGCAGTCGAATTTTTATTTGAATCTGTAGTTCCTGCAAGAGGTCTGGCTTGGAGATATAAATTTGGAGTTGTTGACAAGCAGATGGTTTTAAAACCATGATGTGAATGATCTGAATAAAAGTGAGTACAACACTGACTAGAGGTTCTCCAGGGAAGAAAGAAAGGTGCCATATTTATTTCACAATATTTGGGGGAATATTTTCAAATAAATTGTAGACATGATATTTCACTCCTAAATTCTTTAGTGTACATCTTCACAAAACAAGGACATCTTATTTAAGCACCATCTCAGAAATGACATTTATGGTCATTAGTTCAGGGCCAAGCTCTTGCCTGTGCCTAACAGTGTTCATTTGTATTTTTGTTTTATTTCTCACAATGAATCTGTGAAGAATATGTGATCGGCCCGTTCTGCCAACAAGGACACTATGGCTCAGAGAGGGCTTGTAAATTGTCCAAGGCCAGATAACTGGGTACGTGCAGAGCCAGGATTCAAACCCAAGTCTGGCTGACTCTAGAGCTTTCCCTCTGTCCCTCCTCAGCTACAGACAGAGGCCTAGAAACCCATCTACATGGAAGGCATATGATCGTTCTCCTGCCTTGGGCCCCACCCTTGACCTGGCTGCCTTGTCTTGGGGAACTGTCCTCTCCTCAGAGCATTTGACCCCAGGGTTTCCATTTTTGACCAGGGTCAGAGGACTTTCCTTTTGTTCAGACCAGGCTACACTGGATCTTGAAGGCATTAGGGTCCTGGAGGGATCTGGCTGCAACCCAGCAATCCGATTATCACAGATTTTGAAAAGCGAATTTTAATTCAGTCTTAGGCTGCCCACAGCAGGCAGGAATAGGGGCAGTGGCCTTTCCCTGGAGCTTGGCAAGGGAGGGGAGGTAGCGTGAGGGGTTCCTACGGTGGTGACAGGATGGAGCAGGACGCATCACAATTTTGCTTCCTGCAGTTGCGTCAATGTCTCGTCCTCCCAGGCTTACCCTCCAGAGGACAGCTTGGGGTTGTGCCACCACAGGGGAGGCCCCAGTATGGAGAGGTGCACTCAGCTCTACTGTCAGTTCTACTCTCCTCAGCAAGGGTGTTCTTAGCTCATGCCCACTGACATACTGATCGCACATTATGTAGAATTTAGAAGTAGAGAGGCCTCTGTCATTCAAAGAAGGGTGTACATGTACCAGAGTGCTCATGGTGGGCTTCCCATCACTCTCTAGTCCCTCGCCCTACTTTATTTTTTTATTTTTTTACTTTATTTTTCTTCATACCACTTATCACCATCTGCTATAAATTTGTCTGCTTACTGTCTCTCTCTCTCTACTAGAATTTAAGCTTTGTGAGCACAAAACCTTGACCAGTTTGGCTCACAACTCATCCCCAGCACCAATAAGAGTGCTGGGCACATAGTAGGCACTTGACACGTGTTTATTGGATTAACGATGGAATCAATCAATCATAGTGAGTCACTGATACCTCTAAGTATTAACCAAGCAGGTTCAAAATAGCCCATAACAGACTTCTGTCCACCTGTATCCCCCAAAGCTCCAAAATGCTTTCTTGTCTCCCAAATCTCAACAGCAAAAAGAAAAGAATGAGGAAAGAAAAAAAAGAAGGAAGGAAGGAAAGTGATAAATAGAGGAGAGAGTGAGCACAGACAACACCAGAGCCAGCTACAGGGGGCCCCATTCAGAACAAGGTGGAGAACCCGGGCTGGTTTCTGAGGCGTCCAGGTGGGGCACAGGAGGGTTGCATTGCTCTGAAGCTGGAAAACTCAAGGAACTGTAGCTTTTGATCCTTGACTTATTCCAGGCTGGCTTAAAGGTCTGGGGAGGACATTCAGGTGCTCTGAAATACAGCGATAATCAAGAGAAAGAGGGCGTCTTAAATTGAGGATGGAGAGCAATATACTCAGGTTAATGGAAGCGCTAGCAATATTAAATGAAATTGCTCTACCACTTCTTCATAAGACGGCACTGGGGAGCCTGCTCTTTGCATAAGCAGGGAGGGTCCTGGGATTTAGCAGGAGGGCGGAGGGGTTGGGGATCAGTCATGCAGCAACCGTTATGGTTCAGGGGGGCCCAGCGCACAAGCCCTCGGTGCACCTGCCGCATATTTACTCAAGCCCACACTGGAGCCAGGCAAATTTGGGCAGGATTTCAAGGGAGTCTGGAGCCAGGGGAGCCTGCTTTAGTCCAATTAAATGAAGCAGTATCAGGTGGAAAGTAATTCTGAGTATTCACCATTATAGGGAGTTTTGTGTTTAAGCCCCTCAATGGGCCTTCTTTTAATGAAGAACTAAAGTGCAGGGTCCGGAGGTGGGCAGGAGGAATTTCTCCAACCAGCAGACCTGAATCTCTCCCTGAGGAAGGCAGGCAAGGGCCAGCAAAGTTTCCTAAGGGCTACATCTTCTGGCTCTGCTAGGCACTCCCACCTGAACCCCACCTCTTCCCACGCACCCCCCCTCCCATGGATATGTCACTCCCATTTTGTAAAGATCATGGGCAGACCTCACCAGGACTGGGGCGATAAGAACCTGATCTGAACGATCATAGGTGGATCCAATGCACTTAAATCTTTGGGGATCTTCTTTCTGCTTCCTGCCTTTCTTTCTTGCTTCCCGTGTTGGTCTTTTGAGGCAGTGGAAGCCAAGGAAGCGAAGATGAGCTCACAGGGTTGCAGAGAATCGGAGTCTTATATAACTGTCTTAGGGAAAACAAGCCTTCTACTGCAGGTAATAAACCAAAGAGGAGGAGGGTGCAATTCACGAGTTCAAACAGCACAGAGAGGATGGATGAGCTGCTTTTAAACTGGTGAAGATAATCAGAGGAATCCATCAGTGGACATTTACACAGGACTTGCAGGACTTGCGGAGTGACCAGCATTGTCTGCTTTCGAGGGGACAGGCAGAAGAGGGCCATACATAGAAGCACAAAACAGGATTTGGGCCCTCAAGCAATTCATGACGACAACACCCTGAAGATACTTGCAGAGCTAAAGAGACAGTGCTTAATTATGTGAAATGAAATAGCCATGCATAATTTAACCACACAAACAACACGTAGACCCTTCTTTCAAGCCCTAATTCTTTCTTGCAACAGTACTGTGGGCATATTTGAGTACACCATCCTGCTCATCACTCCCACGCTCTTCCGACCTGGCCACCAAGGTGGGGAGGGGGCGGGGGGCAGCAAGAGCAGAAGGGCCTCGGTGCCAATGTGTGGTTGACCAGCACACATCGTCACGCATCAATGATTCTAAAAAATGTCAGTGATAGGCCGGGCGCGGTGGCTCACGCCTGTAATCCTAGCACTCTGGGAGGCCGAGGCAGGCGGATCGTTCTGAGCTCAGGAGTTCGACACCAGCCTGAGCAAGAGCAAGACCCCGTCTCTACCAAAAACAGAAAGAGATTAATTGGACAGCTAAAAATATATATAGAAAAAAATTAGCCGGGCATGGTGGCTCATGCCTGTAGTCCCAGCTACTGAGGAGGCTGAGACAGTAGGATTGCTTGAGCCCAGGAGTTTGAGGTTGCTGTGAGCTAGAATGACGCCACGGCACTCGCTCCAGGCAAGAGAGTGAGACTCTGTCTCAAAAAAAAAAAAAAGAAAAAAAAAATGTCAGTGATAAAATATGCAGCTTCCCACCCCCAAAAAGTCTTCCATTGGTCTATGTTAAGCAACTGTTGCAGTTACTGTTGAGTTTTAATTTTATATACATATATGCACATTGTTATTGCTTATTTAGTAAACTTTGTGCTCTACATAGAAGCTAATTCATAAATTCTCTTCCACACTGTCTCTGAAACAGGCAGATGCAGATATTCATCTTCCTTTAGGGAGTAAATACCTGCAGGTAGGAATTGTTGGAGTTCACTTTGGGTGCAGCTTGTGTCTTGAACCCCTGTGGTAGAACATATCCCTGCATTTAAACAATAGATTTTTTTTTAAGTGATGGCACACAATTGTAAGGATGAAGAAGCAAAACTTGGGTTATAGCAGTTCTGACATTTTATGTGACCTCTTGTAGTTTTGTGTTTGAAATTCAAGACAGTGAAAGAGAGTGCGTATTGTGAGATAGTGTTTAATAAGTATACATTTTAGTGCATCCATGAAATATTTCACTGCCTTTGAATAGTATATTTAAAGTTGAGTTTTCCTCTTTTTAAATTGCTAATTGTTACCAGTTTCAAAAACTAAATAACACATAGAAATAATTATAATTGAATGTTATATGCTGGTTTCTAAAAATTAATGTTGCGATATTAGAGGAGGGGATGGTGTTAAATAATGACCTCCTCTGTGTGCACAATACACTAGGATACGACTGCTTTCCAGAGATTCCAGAACTTGTCCTGGAAGGATTAGGGCCTGAACTCATGCGCTGGATGTCGCTTGGTTTGGTAGAGTTATCACATTTTCATACGCCAGAGCAATTCACGTCCCTCCATAACCCCACCTCCACCCTCCTTTCTCCACCCTGTTCTCCCAGACTTTCCACTTTGCACCCCTTATAGTTCCCTTATCTCATATTCTCAACAAAAAGAGTTTTGAAAAATAGAATTGACTATTTTTTTTCTTTTAAGCCTGCTACTTATTTTACCCTATTTCTACTTGCTGATTTCTTTATGGCCCTGACTCAGTTCTTTGCTGTCTATAAAGGATGCCTACACCAAGAAAGGGTGACTTTGGAAGGAGTACGGATCAGTAGATTTGAAGGACTCTCCTCCCTCTGCTCCTCAAATTAGAAACTGATCAAAACAATTGCTTAAGAAGTCCACTTATTAAAGGGCTGAAAAATATGAATCACGAACAGGGGATTTATCAGAAGTATTAAAAGAAGACATGTGGGACTGATTTCCAAAATAGGAAAGCATTACTTCCCTGGAAATAATCCAGGGAAAACATAGAATTGGGAATTTTAATGTTGTGCAAGAAAATGGAACGAATCTTGAGAAAGGCTCCGTGAGTATCTGCAAGACAGCAGGACGATGAGACGTTTACATGGCGCGTTTCTGAAAAACTGAGCTCACGAAACAAACCCGATCTCTTCGAACATTTCAGGATTAGCAAATGAGGTGGCTTCAAACCACTTCATATATCTTTATTTCTGTGTTGGATTTGATGTGAAGACTAGAGCAGAGTGTGCAGCAGTGACAATTGGAAAGTGACAGAGAGACCCACGCATACCCGACACTGCTGCCAGCTCAGACAAGAGGTTTTCAGCAAAGTACCCAAAGGATCTCTCTCTGGCCAGCGCTGTTTTGTTGATGATCTGGAAAGAGAATCAAACAGCATAGCACTGGATGGGGGAGCCCGGGTTTAAGAACAATCCATGTGGTAGAGACCCGGGAGGATTAGCCGAGCCTGTGATCAATACGAGCCTTGCTCTGCGCACCTAGGCAGCTGAGAGTGTGAACTCGACCGGAGCCGACATGGAGAGGTAGAGTCCTCCGAGCCCAGCTGGCACGGTGCCACCCTTTCAGGCACTGACAAAGAGAAGCGTGTGTTTCAGAAGAGACTCCCAGGGCAGAGGAGTCTGGCAAAAAGTTGAAGATTGTTAAACCAGAAAAATAAAAGCTTCAGGGGTAACACAAGTGGCTTCTTCACATGTCTAAAGGGCTGATTAGCAGACAAGAGACTGTTATGGGTTGAATTCCCCACCCCCAATCCCACCGCCACCCTTATTCAAAGGGTAGAAAGACCTAACAATTCAGGCTGCCCTGGAGTGGACTGAGCTGCCTTTTGGTGCCGTGTGCTTTCTAGCACTGAGGATGTTTAAGTGGCGATGGGCTGACCACCTTCTGGGGACATTAGAAGGGAAATTCCTGCCTTGGGAGCAAGGTGGATGGACAACCTCCAAGGTTTCCTCCAATTGTAAAATTCTGTGGTTCTAACGCCAAAAGTATTCAAAAACAACAAGAAAATTAATTTAAAATTTTAAGTCACGAATGGATCTGTTCTTAGAACAGAATCTAAAGAAGCATTAAAAAGTACCACTAAAATATAATTCTGCACAAGAAAAAGTGCAAGTTTTCTTTTTTCACACTTATCCTAAGATCTACCCTCTCAGCAAATTTTTAAGTACGCAATACAGTATTGTCAACTATAGGCACTACACTGTACAGTAGATCTCTGGGACTTATCCATAGTGTACAGCTGAAACTTTGTGCCCTTGGGTCAACTTCTCCCCATTTTCCCTTCTCCCTAGACCCTGGCAACCAACATTCGTCTTTCCGCTTCTCTGAGTCTGATCATTTTATATTCCTTATGTAAGTGGGTTCATGTGGTATTTGTCCTTCTGTGTCTGGCTTATTTCACTTAGCCTAACGTCCTCCAGGTTTATTCATGTTGTCACAGTGTCAGGATTTTCTTCTTTTATAAGGCTGAATGGTATTCGATTGCATGAACATACCACATTTTCTTTATCTGTTCATCTGTCGATGAACATTCCAGTTTTTCCATGTCTTGACTATTGTGAATAATGCTACAGTGAACATGGCAGGATAGATATCTCTTTGAGATTCCGATTTCAATTCCTTTGGAAAACAGCAGGTACTAAAGAGGGTAATACATAAAGAACCCGGTGGAGAGGAAGTGCGTGAGGAACAGTGATGCTGGAAGATGAAAGGGCATTGTATTGTATTAAAGATGTATTCACATGCTGCGGCTGCAAAACAGGTGGTTTAATATGAGCATTATCTGTAGGGGCTAAAAGCCTGGAGTTTCAAGTCAGGCAGGTGCTTGTCCTGCCACTTAAGAGCTTGTGGTCTTGGCCTGCTCTGAGCAAGAGTTTCCTCATCTGCAAAGTGGGACAGTATGGCCCAGCTCACAGTGTCAGGATGACATAAGAAAACAAAAAGTGTGAAGCACATTGTGAATATTCAACAGAATGTTTTATGAAGCATTTTATTAAGAAATTATCACCCCCAGAGCCAAAATGGAAGCACGCACGCGTGTGCACACACACATACACACACACACACACACACACACAGAGCAAAAGAGAAGTAGAATGACAAAATCAAAGTTTTAAAGAAAATTTTTTTTGTTAGATTTCATGACTTAAATAACGATCTCTCCTATGTAAGTGTAAAGTTGCATTTGCTAATATTGTATCTAAATTAAATTATTAGAAATCATGACTTGCTACATCATTCCACATAGACTCAAGTGGAACAGTAGATTTTAACTTTTTAATAGTAATCAGCTCATTTGAAAGTCCTGATGCTGGCCCATGTTTGAGACCTTGGTCTGATGAATGGCCTTGGATAAACTTCTGTCTCTCTTGGTTTTCTCATCTGTAAAATGGACCTAGCCTCACCCCCCTCATCAAGTTGGTGGGATGGACAAATGGGGTCAGGCTTGGGAAAAGCATTAGGTAGATGACAGATGTGCATTTTACCACTACATCCTCGTAGCTTTGGGATGGTGATTGTAGGTACATACTCTACCCCTAAGTATAAAAGCCCTAAATACCAACGGAAGAAAGGGCCAATTTATCCTGATAGAGCCAGTGAAAACGAGGAATAATGCATGAAATTAAGGTAGATGAGGCTTTAAGGAAAGGAAAAACTTCTGTTCAGCAGAATCTTTTAGATAATGAAGTGGTCTCTAAGGAAACTTGACGAAGCTCTACCCTAGAAGAAACACTAAAATGGGCAGCTGCCTTGCCTGCTGAAAGGTGAATGATTTCAAAGCTTCGACCTTCTCTTCGTTTTTATCACTTCTCCTTGCTCATTTTGTGCTCTCTCCAAGAGTGTTCCTTGATCTAAACTGCTCTTTATTCGAGGCTCCAGTCCAATCCTGGTGTGGTTTAAATTGGCCCATGTTTGTAGCATCTGGTGATAGAGCAGTGTCTTGAAGAGGCCACTGCCGTCTTTCCCCCTGGTCCATGCTCAGCGCCTCCCCGTCGCCCCACTCCGCGTCTGCGGCAGGCCCGCCCCAGCCTGGCCTGACTCTCACTTCTCAGTGGCAGCCTCCTCATTAGGCATGCTCTGGAGCGGGCTGGTGTCAGGCCGGCCGGTGCATCAGAATGCAGGGCATGCCTCGGGCTCCCGGGAAGCTGCACATTCCGCATGAAATGTGAAGGCAACAGCCAGCCCAGGGGACACCCAGGGCAGATTTAGTGGAATAGCAGCGAAGGTGGCTACGGGGGAAGGGAGGATTGCAGGGTCACAGAGAAGATGTGGGCACCCATCACATATTTCGAAGGCGCCGTTTGGTGGGGGAGAGGGCCGCAGGGAGGGGCACCTGGTGTGTGTATCCTCTCGGCTGTTCCTGACACACACTCCCCCGGTACATTCTTTCTGCATACGCTCACGGTACATCTGTGATTATGGTGATGTGCCCTTTTGAGATAGGCAGCCGGCTCCCTCTCCTGCTGTGCTCATCACTGATTCTTGAGTTTCTCTTTTGGGATAACCTGAAATCATGAGGGCAGTCCATGTGGATTTCGGAGTACCTGACAGTAAGAAGAATAATAAAAACTAATGATTTGTCCAGCAAGCCCCGGGGATGCTTGTCGCACACCGCCTTGGGCCTACGGCAGTTAAGCGCGCTTAACAAGTGGTGGCCTCGGGTGGCTCCAAGGCTTGACATTAAAGGCTGTCCTTATCTTTCTCCAGAATCTCCAGTTTCCAGACAAGGCTCTGTGCTGGGGTTCTAGGCACCTGTTCTGAGACCCGATGAGGGGAACACCGTTCATCCTTATCATCCACGCTAAGAGCCAACCGTGTCTCTGGGACACATCATAGTGTGTTGTGCTGTGCACACTTACGGGCTGCAGTGTGGGTGGTTTGTAGGCAAGACCCCACTCCAGCCACTCCATCCATGAGCAGAGATGTTGTATTATTTGTTTTTATATAACCAAAGGATTGGCACATAGTAGGCACTCAAGAAATACTGAATAAAGTATACTTGATGAGACTTCCCTCCCACCCCATCACACATCCACGTCATGAAGAAACACAGATTTACTCCTCCCTCCAAATACAGAAATTTGGGGAAGCCATTGTTTCTCCCCTAACCTAAAACTACAGTGCCCATTACAATGTACTCAGGGATAATTCCATTTCATGTCATGGATTAGAGAGCATCCCACCTTCTTTTGATCAGAGAACAAATAATTTATATATATATATATATATTCTATATATAGAGAGAGAATACACACACACACACACATACACACACACACACACACACATATTCTCCCTTCCCCCATTAAAAAGAACTCTTGGGTTGTTCAGGTCTCCCTGGGCTCCTCAGGGGTAACTGACAACTCAGTTGGAGCTGCACAATTCTTATCTCTGGAAACCTCCTGCAGCCAGGATAAAGCAGGCCCAGTGCCAAGAGTTGTAGGCCTGTCCTGGTTGCTCCGACCTGTGATGGAAACCGTTTACGTTCCTTATGTGTCAGATGAATGTGAGGGTTTTCTGTAGGAACCCCCAAGGCTGTGATGTCTCGTAGGAGCCCCAGCCATTTCTGGTTGGCAGTGCTGCCTGCTGTGTAACGCCAGGGGGTGCCATTCAACAGGAGGGGTGGACACTGAGGCTGCCCTCACCAGAATGTGGAGAGACAATATATACACTTGTTTTATACATGGGAACCTTCAGTGCATATAATTGTATCTGGTGGCTTGCTGTCAATTGTGCAAAGAAAATGGCTTCTTTGTGAACTGAGGGGCTTTATACTTCTGTTTGGTTCCTGATGCAGAGTAGCAGGGAACTGGAGGATTTAGCTAAAATGTTGTCCTCTCATGAGACTGTAAGTTCCCTGGGAGCAGGGCATCCTCTGTCCTGTGCACTACTCTGTCCCCAGTGGCTAGAGCAGTGCCTGGCACGGAGTAGGCACTCATCAAACATTCAGTTGACGACTGCAAATAAAGTATGGCACCTTATTATTTATTATTCTCTAGGAAGTAATAGGTTTGGGGTTGGGGCTGAACCTGTCACTTCTCTCTCTGCTGGGGCTGCTAAACTGAGAGTAGGGTGCTAATTATAAAGAGGAGAGAATTAGGCTATCAGACAAAATGAAGAAATAGAGGGAGAGACGAAGAGAAAGAAAGAGAAAGAGTCAGAGCAAACCAGCTAACCCTAACAACATAACATGACTTTGTTTATTCAGCCCCAGCTGAAGCTTGAATCCAGAATGTCTTGGTTATAAGAACCAATAAATTCCTTATTTATTTGTTTGCTTGGGATAATATAGAAGAGGGCTCCCATCACTTAAAACCAAAAGCAGTCTGACCAACAGACTTGTTTCATACTATCCCTATCTACTTTCAAAGCTATTCATTTACCCTGTGCTAACAGCTAATCTGTTTACATTTAATTCATGTGGATCTTCCAGATGTCTATTTTCATATAGCGGTCATCTTTCCAGCCCTTTTGCTCACTTTAAGCAGAGCTGTGTTTAAGCCACACACTTAGGGCAGGTGTATCTTTCATATATCTAGACTCCAGAAAAAGGAAATTCTTTAAATTCTTAACAGCTCCCACTGGTGACATATCTTGCAACCCTAGAACACACAGCCCCCCCCTCCGATAGATAGTGCCCACTAACTCTGCAGTGGACCTGGTGAGGATGCCCTGCTCTGTACTCAGCTCTGCTGGGGCGGCACTCAATTGTTTGTAGCTCGTTTTACAGGAGTAGGGTTTGTCTCTGTAGCGAGAAAGGAGATATCTAATTTTCAGAGAACAAGGGAAAGGGAAAAAGATAGATGTTCCTTGGACATATATTATGTGACAAACACTGTCCATGACACTGCACTTCTCTGTGAGATAAATAACTTCCCCTGTCCATAGCTGTGGACACGAAGGCTCAGAGTGGTTCTGCAGTTGCTTGCCCATGGGCTGAGCTGTTTCAGTGATGGAGCAGGTCTGTCTAATCTGAGCATCATGCTTTTTCTCCCTCCACTACATAGTCTCCTGGGGCCATATTTTGATTTGTTTTGTGCAGTCTAGACCACTCAGCACCATGCTGGCCACACTGTAAGTCCAACGATGACAGCACTGTGTTTATCGTTTCGTACAGACCTAATGAGGAGGGAATGTTACAGACCACCCCCTCCATGGTGTGAGAGAATTGCTTGACATGGAGATGCACAGCACCAGGAGAGGTCTGGAGTCCAGTTTCCTTCCTCTGTGGCCCGCCCGGCCTCTAGAGTTGAGAGCGTAGCCCGGGAAAGCATTCTGTTCCTGTGCACTCAGGGATGCCTCTGGCTGGGTGACAGCCACTGACCCACCTCGTTCTTGTTCTGCAGGTGTTGGAAAGAGGATGCAGCCGTCTCCAGCCCCCAACAGGGAAGGGTGGAAAATGCTGCACTGTGCATGGGTGAGTGTGCACATGTGTGTATGTGTGGTCCTGGGAGCAAGGGCCGGGCAGGGACCAGTCTGCAAAACAACATTAAGAAACCGAAACATTTTCCACTGAGAAATAGAATTACTGCCCATGGAATTCTTACCCAGTCCGAGAAGGGAGCAACAGCCTCTCCTTTTCATTAGTTAAACAAAAGGGTTATTTTTCAAATGAAAACTTTCAATGTGGAAAACAATCTAATTCCCAGGGCTTTTGGAGAAGTGAGATTCTCAGGGCTCCCATAAACACGTCTGTGTGGACGTGCAGCTGCAAAGGCCGTGCGGGTACCCTGATCAAATGCTAGGTCAGGCCTGGCCAGTCCGGGACACAGGGACTTAGCTTCAGGCCTCTCAAAATAATCCCAGGTAGAAAGGCCAACAGAGGGAGTGAACCATGGCCTGGGAAGATTTGAACTGTTCTGGGAGGGGAAAAAAAAAGTGAAAACAAAAATATTTTCTGTAAGTCCATTAAATGATCTCTTTCTTCCTCCAAGTCAATGAACTCCTTCTGGTTGGAAAATAATCTGCAAACTCAAACCCTGCTTGGTTCAATGGGGTGTGGTTTTCCTTATTGAACTCCTGGACTTCAGAGTTCTTTCAAACAAAAACTGGCATCCACTTACAAACCCATGGGGTGATGTCGCAGCTTTCTCTCAAGGTCTTCTCTTCGGGGAAGTTTCTGGGTGCTTGCATTTGTTTAAGAGCAGGTAAGAACACAAAGGGAGACTGCCAGGGTTCAAATTCCAGCTCAATCACTTGAAAGCAATGTGTGCCTACTCCCTCTAGGACTCAGCTTGCCCACTGCAAGGGGAAATAACAGCGGTATCTACATCATGGAGTTGTCATGAAGATTAAATGAGAAAATGCTTACAGAGAGCTTAGCACAGTTTCTGGATGGAGGAAGAGCTCAAAGTGTGGCCACTATTATGAAATTAAAGGGACATGGCATATGGTCATGGGCCTAAGATTTTTAAATTAATAAATATCGTTCTTTGAGGTTTCTACTTTTCCTGTCTCACTTGTGGAGAGCACGTTGTTTAAAAAAATAAAGGCAGGCACAGAATAGCCTCTCTTTACATCGGAGCTTCCTTCTCTAATCAGTCCACGAATGTTTCGGGGAGTGCTCTATTTAACTTGGCTGGCCCCTGGTTTTGCCGTGAGTAATATATTGGGCTTAATTTCAAACTCCACACAGCAAAGATCACTGGATACTTGAGCTTCCCCAAGCTGAGTTGATACAGCTGCTCTGCCCCTGGTCACTGGTGAGTTGTCCCTGTGGATTCCAAAGGGTCTTAACACAAACAGGTCAAGGTGCATGGGCCAGCCGAAATGGCCAAGAGCATTGCTTCCCTTAGAGCAGGTGCCCAAGTGAGACAAGACTGAGGAGACCTGGGAAGCCCAAAAAGGTAGTCAGAGGAAGCTGAGACAGACAGAGGACGGCCAGGCATTGTGGAGGGCGGGCTCGATGGAGCTTGGGGAGAGAATAGTTTGCTCCCATGAAGGGAGCCCAGGAGGCAGGAAGAAACCCATCCTGATTTTGACATTGCCACAGTGATAAATGAAGTGTGCTAAAACTCCCCAGATTAGGATTTCTGAGCCCAGTTAGATCAGACAATGGATACTTGCTTTGAAAAGAATCGAGTATGTCTTTCTTTTAAACACAGGCTTCATTTCAAATGAAAGTGAATAAACCAAATTCGATTTAGACGTGTTTTTCCCCAGGAACTTAGCTCTGGCACAGCCTGCCTGAGGCCCCTTGAGAACACCGTCTGTGCTCGGCCCCGTGATGGACAAATAGAGAAGAGTGTTAATTTTGAGGCCAGTCGAACCCCAATGACAGGAGGGCTGGTAAACAGATGGAAGAAGCTAATGACTATTTAGTGCTTTCTTTCCACGCTAGGAAATGTCTCTTTGGCTTCTGAGGTAGCAACACCCTTACCTTAAAAGGTTTGGATTGATGATCTGGGCCTAATAAAAGCCCCTTCTCAAGTCTGCTGGGAAACCCAAGCATTTCAAAAGTGAAAGATAATGAAGATGTTCTAGAAGCAATATCATTATGAGTATACATTATAAATGATAATTACAATTAATCATATTAGCCTTCATAATCTGCCAACATCATAACTTAACAGTGGTAGATTCATCTTCCCTGGGTTCTTCTGAAGAAAATTTTGCCTCAAACTACAAATTTTCCCCTTTTCTTTTGATTTGTGGTGGGTTTCTGCTTTCAGACCAATTCCTCTGTCTCCTGAAGATAGGCATGTGATGGAGAGTAAGGTCTGGGTATTACAGGAAGTTAAGGAGTTGGGGTGCCCTGTAAGTTCTAGAACTTCCGCATGTATGTGGCCCTGAAGGAGGCACTTGGGCAGCTCAAGTGGTTACTTTAATGCTGTCACACTTCATACTTGCCCCATGCGTGTAACCCCTGGTCAGGCACTCCCTGACCCCTCTCTGCAATCTAAATCAGCCTCCTTCTTTCATTCTCTCTCATAATTCCCTCTTCTTTCTCCCCAAGCACTAATCACCAATTTTAATTATTTCTTTATGTTTATTTGATGTTTAGCTCCTCATTAGATATGAGCTCAATAGGAGAGGGATCATGTCTATTTTGCTCACCACCATATAATGAATGAGTACTAGCATGGTGCCTGGCATACAGAAGGAGCCAATAAGTAATTGCCCAGTGGAAGACAGGGTGGGTTGCACAGCTCGGAAAAGCATGCCCCTCAGAATGAAGCTCTCTCCTTGCTCTCCCCCCATGGACACCAACATTTACTGCCTCTGCAAACACCACCATGGTCAGCAGTGATTTCCCACACGCCAAGACCAGTAGCTTTCTTGGTCCTCCTCCCTCGGCCACGCTGTAGAGTCTGATGCGATGGACTCTCCCTTACTGGAAAGTCTGCTCTCTCAGTGGCCGGGGCCCCAGGCTCTCCTTGTGCCTTACTCCTTAAAGGGAATAAAATCGGTGGTTCTAGGCTCAGCCCGACAATGTCCTTGTGCTGTTCCCTGCCTTGACAGCTCATTCACTGACGTGGCTCCAGCCTTTGTTTTTATACCGGGACCTAAGAAGTCTACATTTCTCTTCCTCTTTCCTTTTCCTTCTGCAAATGTGTTTACCATCCTTCCAATCACAAGGTCGGAAAACTTGGAGTCTTTCTTCAACATTGTCCTCATGTTAACCAAATATTGAACATATTGAAATATTGAAAAATATATTTGGTGTTTTCTCGTTGTCTATGACTCAAGTCTCATCTCAGTTTCCCCCAATTCTCGGCTACACATTATCAAGTGACTATTTCCAAATTTCCCTTTTGCCAAAAATATCTTTTCTATCTACATGGTCAACATTCTACTTTTCCTTGAAGGTTTATCTCAAATACTTACCACTTTAAGTCCCTCTTGAGCTTCCAATCAATTATAATTTCTTCTGCTTTCAACTACCAGCACACGGTATACCTTTCAGTTGGCATTCTCTTACAACCTGTAGGTATTTAAAAGAAATATTAAGACAATATTATTAAAAATTTGGAGAGGAAAATTACAGGCCAATCTTTCTCTATAACATAGGTATAAAATTTCTAAGCAACAAATTAGCAAATCAAATCTAGAGATATATCAAAAGGATCAAATATCACGACCAAGAAAAGTTTCCTCCAAAAATGCAATGTTGGTCTTACACTTTAAAATCTATCAATATAATTCACCACAGTAACAGAATAAAGAAGGAAAACTACATGACCATCTCAAAAAATTAATAAAAAGCATTTGATAAAACTTAGTACTTGGTCATGATAAAAAAGTATAATTCTCACCAAACTAGGACTAGAACGGAACTCCTTAATCTGTAAAGGGTATATCTAATAATTCTATGTTTAATCATAAAATAGGAAAGCTTCTAATAGAAGAGAGATCGGGAAAAAGACAAGGATGTTCACTCTCACCACTTCTATCTAACATTGTGCTGGAGGTTCTAGCCAGAGTAATTTAGACAAGAAAAAAAATTTTTAAATTTAAGGGTTAAAAAAAGACACGAACCTGATATTACCTGTGAACATGATTGTATACATAGAATCTGCAGGTGAATTATTAGAATGAGTAAGTAAATTTAGCTAAAGTAATGAATCTGAAGTCAACATATTATACAAAAGTCAATTATATTTTTGCATACTTGCAACAAATATTGAAAAATAGTATTTTAAATTTGATACGATTTATAATAGCATTTGAAAAATCAAGCACTTTGATAGAAACAAATTTAGTAACATATGCACTTGACCAATGCATAAATATGCAAAACATTGCAGAGGATAGTTTTTAAAGATGTAAATAAATGAAAAGATATATCACGTAAATTGCTGTACAAATGTTAATGCTCCCAAATTGGCCTGTTGCCTCAGTGCAATACTGGTCAAAAATCCCAGCAGGTTTTCTTTCTCTTTCCTTCTTTTCTTCCTGTCCTCCCTCTCTCTCTCCCCACTTCTTCCTTCTTTCCTTCCTTCCTTCCTACCTTTCTTTCTTCCTTTTCTTGTGAAAATTAATAAGCTAATTCTAAAATTAATATGGAAATGTAAAGTGTCAAAAATAATCAAGTCAAAATTGAAAAAGAAGAAAGCTGAAGGACTTGTACTATCAGATATCAAAACTTATTATAAAGCAACAGTAATCAAGGCAGTGTGATCTTGGTGTAAATAGAAACAAATAGATCCATGGAGCACAGTTGAGAGTCCAGGAACAGAGCTGCACATAAATCACCTGATTTATAACAAGGGCACTACTGCAGTACGATATGTAAAGAATAGTTGGATTAATTAGATTTCTAAAAGAAAAAAACAAATCTTTGATCCCCTTGCCTCACACCATACACAAAAGTCAATTACATATGGATCACAGACCTAAGTGTAAAGAGCTGAACAATAACACTTCTAAAATTTAACACATGAGAATGTCTTCATGACCTTGGTGTAGGTAATTGTGAACAAGACATAAAATTCACTAATCGTTAAACAACAGATTGATAAATTGGTCTTATTAAAATTAACAGCTCATGGAAAAAAGAAAAGAAAAAACACAGCCATACATTTAAGAGAATTAAAAGGTAAGTCACAGAGTGGGAGAAGATATTTCCAAAAATATACCAAAGGATCTAGAATATTTAAAGATTCTTATATAGCAAGATATATAATACATTAAAAATGAGAAAAAAATAATTGAATAGTCACTTCACAAAAGAAGATATCTAAATTGGTAACAAACTTACAAAGGGATGCAAAAGTAGGCATACCAAATTAAAATCACAATTTAATATTAACCACTTACCCATCAGAATATACACTTAAGATAAATTGATAATGCTGAGTATCGGTGTGGATGTGAAACAACAGGAACTCTCACGTGCTGTTAACAGGAACGTAACCAGACACAACTCCTTTGAAAACCTGGTTTTGTGTTATCTACTGAAGCTGACATATCCATGCTCTATGACCCAACCATTCTCACAGACATATATCCACAGAAATGCATGAATGAGGGCACCAAAAGACATGCACAAGAATGTACGAAGCAGTACCATTGTTAGTAGTCAAAGGCTGGAAGCAACACAAATGTCTATCAGTAGTAGAATGGTGTAAATTATGGTATATATATAATGGAATTCTATATATGAATGAGAATGAACAAACTACCACGACATGCACAAATGTGGATAAAAGGTATAAATATAATGTTGAATGAAAGAAGAAATGAAAAGTATTGTACGACTCTACGTGACCTTCAAAAACAGGCAAAACTAATCCATGCTGATGGCTGCCTGAAGACAGGACACTCTTGGCGAGTGGAAATAACGAAGGTAGTTTTTGGGTAATGGCAATACTCCATGGCCAGATTCTAATGGTGATCACATGGCTGTGTTCACTCTGAACATTCATCGAACTGTACACTAGTGGTAGGTATATGAGCTATACTTCAAATCACAAAGTTCACCGAAACAAGAGCAAAAACCCTGGACCCGAGGACCTGCATAACTTCAGTTGAGACTTAGCGTTCATTTTTTGCAGGTTGCTTGATGTCTTTGTAGTTCTGGTGCTGTCTCCGCCCGTAGTTTCCATTGCTTCCGTGTGTTGGCATGGTTCTATCACTTTCTTCTATTTGGCCCTTTGCTTTTAATCTAAACTTGATATATTCACCCTGATCCTTTATCTAATTGTTTTGCTCTTGGAACTGATTTATCATTCTCAACTTCTGTTTCAATATTTCACTAATAATGTCCCACATCAGGTTAGTTCTATTTCTTCTGTAAATTTTGTTACTGGCTTTGGTTTAACTATATTGCTTAAATTTTCACTCCTTCCTCATTTATATTTTCCTGGTTTTGTCTAATGATTTTTATGTTCGTGTTATCAATAATTTCATAATTACTATTAGATTATTTGCTTGGCAATGTTTTTTTCTCTCCTAAACCCACAACTTTAAAAACACACAAAAAAGCTTTCTTCTCTACTTTTCTGTGTAATCGGTGGGGCTTGGGTTGCGGAATAACAGCTCATTTTCATTCTTCAGTTTCCAGCTCCAGCAGTGAAGAGCCAGGTGATCTAACATGTGATAAGAAAGGGGACAAAGAAGATTCAAAAATGACAAGTAAAACCAGAGCTTCCCACGTGCCCAGAGTGGTTTAACAGATTACTCTTCTTACAGATTCAGCTAAGAAGCCGTCTAACCTGAGTCCATTTATGGAACTATTTGGTCTAGCTTTCGTTTTTTCTTTTTGGAAATAAATTCTCTAGACCTCAATTGGAGACACTGAAGAAAGCAAGGAGTTTGTAGTTTTTAAATCCATATGAAGGTTTTGGCCAGGAATTTTTCAAACACTGGAATAAATTTTTAATTTGGACTTTGATATCCAGACAAGCCCAGCTTATGTTCTCTTGGGTCTTCTTCCCAAAGACCAGACTTCAAACAGACACTGCTTGCTGTCTTTGCAGAGGCAGCAGAAAAGCACCACGGTAGCCACGATGGCCACGATCGGCAGAAAGCACTGCACGCTCTGCCTGTCTGGGCGGTACCCCTGTATGCCACCTTGCTCTGGAAACCAATGCATCTTATTCTGCGGACCTGAAGCAAAGTTCCTCAGAGGAGAATGAATGCGCACATAGACCATAAGGGCAGGAAATTCTGGGGACGTTGCATTTCTACCTGCAGGCCCTGCCTTGAGCATTCTCAATAGCACGGGGTTAGACTCTTGAAAGGAAAAAGGCAAATAAATGCTATTTTGTTTGGCTTTATTATTTGTTTCTTATTCTTTCCATTTATGACTTTGTCTTTTAGAGTCTGGACTGTGGAAGAAATAGATATGTTTCTTACAGATGAGACCCCAGACAACCTTTCGTTTAACTCTTAGTTTAACTTCCAAAAACTTGACTGCCAAAACAGAGAACGAGAAGGATAAAAAGGTAACTGCTTTTCTGTGACAACTACAGAAGCAGCTCGTTTCCTGTTGGAGACTTAGATGGGAGACTATAAGTAATTGAAACTTAATACCCAGAGTCCCTCAGAAAAGTGACCACCCTGGGGCTGTTACCATCATTTCCTGTTAATTGTCACCTGAAATAACCAGTTGTGGAAATGGCACGGGGCCTGAAGCAAAAGAATGTAGTTTGGGGAACATCTAGCCCACTCATGTTCCATAATGAAATACAAATGATTTAACAGCCGTACTGACAAGGTTCTCAAAATAAATCATTTCCATTCTCACCACTTCAAATCACTTAATGTAATTGCCCTGAGACAGATTGGGGGTGCTGGCTGTTGGTTACCCAAGCTCTGGGACAACGCCCTCCCCACCTGACCTATGAGGATAAATTGCAGTTCTGACCTAATTTACTTCTCTTCCCTAAGGCTGATAGGCAAGGACTCTCCGTATCCCAGGGAAATCTAGAAGTTAAACGTTACCAGAATAACTGTGAAGTCTTTCCAAGAATCCTCTACCTCCGCATTGACTTCGAAGTGGTCTCTCGAAAGCCTGAATGCTCGTATGTGCTGCTGTTGTTGGGCTAGACTAGTTTTTCTACCAAATCAAGTTCCTGGACAGATCTACTATGGCTTGAATGTTTGTATCCCTCCAAAATTCACACTGAAACTTAATTCCCAATGCAATAGTATTAAGAGGTAGGACCTTTTAGAAGTGATTAGCCTTTGTGAATGGAATTATCATCCTTAGAGAAAGGGCTTGAAGGAATGAGTTCACCCCTCCTATTCCTCTGTCCCTTCCATAATGTGAGGACACTGAACCTACTGGTACCTTGATCTTAGACTTCCCATCCTCTAGAACTATTAGAAATAAATTTCTATTATTTGTAAATTACCCAGGCTAGGTATTTTTTATAGCAATCTGAATGGGCTAAGGCAAGACCCAATCATGCCCTTCTGTATATTTCTCCCAGTTTCCTCCAACCTCTTTCATCCCATTGCAATGAATAAGGTTTGGAGCCTCTCTTACTTTTTTAAAGAGGCCAAGTTCCTGTGTGCACTTGACCAGTTGAGAGTGATGAACTTCTGTGAACTATGCTTCTCATTGAGTTAGTTATGTTGTCCTCTTGGCCTGCTCAGAACTTCGGCCTTGTCTGTATACTAGTTTTTCTATCTCCTGTGGGCTGAGGACACCTGGGAAGAGGAACCTAGTTTCTTCCATCTTTGTATCCACCATCTGGCAGAGCATGCATGGAACAAGTATCTGAAAAAGCAAGGGATGGGAAGGATGACAGGAAGAAGTCTTGGCCTAGTGGTTCAGTTTCCTGGATCTGGTTGCAGATTGATAAAATGCACAGAAACAGAACTTCCAGGGAAGCTTCCTGGAAAGTCTTTATTCCAAGATGGAAACTCTTACATGAAAGCCACCGCAATATTGGCAGGATCAGGATGGCCTCCTACCCCAAGACCTGTCAAGATTGTCTCATTTCTTCATCAAATACTGAGAACTTAGCTCTGACCTGTGATACCCCATACGAGGTGGCCATCCTGAACAGGTCATGTGTCCAGGCTCCCCCAGTCCACTTGCTATCACTCCATGATGGCCCAATAATCATTCCCAAAGGACAGACCCTGCCACTCTCCTATTTAAGAAAAAGATGCTCACTCCCAGCCCACCTCGTCTTCAAGGCTCTTCAACATTGCCTGTGGCCCCTTGCAACTCTCAGATTTCCTGCGACTCTCAGGCCAATCCTCTTATCACATCTTGCTTACTCCTACCTTCAGTCTTCCAATGCTTCTCTGCCAAAAGATATTCATCTGTTATCTTACAATACAGTTAAAGTATCGCTTCAAGAAAACTTCCTAAGGGACCACATCCAGCTCAGCTTTCCATACTTTGTATTTCCTTCTTGCTTGGGTGCCCCATCTGGACCACATCCTCCGCATCCTCCTCCTCTCCATCCATGCACTCTGTCAATGAATCTTTAGACCCTTACCAGGCGCCAGGCTCAGACGTCCTAAGTGGCAGAGCTGAGATTCAAATCCAGGACTAAACAACAGAATACTGCCCCCTCCCGTGGCCAGGAGATCACTCTCTCCCTCATCTTGCATGCTCTTCCTTTCTTAGTGAAGAGAGAGCTGACTTTGGCCAGAAAAGCAGGAATTTTGCCAGTTGGGCTTCAGCTGCCAGGGGCCCTCTCTTTAATTGTTTCCATGGACCACTTTTGAAACAAAATCCCTGTGCAGGCCCCAGAGATGCCTTTCATGGAGTGCAAGACAGCAGCCTGGCTTCACAAAGGGACCTGAGCTCAGGATAGAAAGAGAGAAGCATTATTCCCTCCTCATCCCGGGCTCCTTTGTACACTAAGTGGGGACTCTCTCGTGTTTTTCCCATTGTTGAGAAAGGGAAGAAAGGAAGCAAGTAAGGGAAAAGGAGGCGGTGGTGAGGAGAGAGGCCCATGGGCCACAACGTGCGTCATCACCCGGAGCCACAGCACAGTGGCTGGACCAAGGAGAGGATCAGGACTTGGATGCTGGGGTTGGTGCCCTGCTTCCCAGCTAGTAGACATGTCAGCCTAATCCCGAGCTGGCCAGGCCTGTGGAGAAGGAATCTTTGGACGCAGGCCTGAGGTTTCAAGTTCACTCATAGTGGGTGACAAAAACGAGATGGTTATTTGTTTTATGGTAATGATCTCCACGAGGCTCCACACTCCAGGGCTGCGGTCAGCACGCCACACGGCAGGCCTTCCTCTGGGTGTGAGAGGATTTCCTCGGTTTGGTGGGATTCATTTGTTTTTTAAACGAGGCTGTTTATTTTCTCTTCTTTTAATGTTATGATTTTTTTTTTCAGATTCACAAGGAGGATACATAATGTACAGCCGAATCTGCAATCTCCTATTTTGTCAGCTGCTTGTGTTGATTAAAACTTCAATAAAGATCCTGTGATAAAACAGAGCTATGTTCAAAGGATCTTGTTATGTTTTTAAAGGGCTGAGCTTGGCAGAAAAGATGTAGCGTATAGCTTTGCTACCTTGGCATTTTCCTCCCTTTCCAGGTTAGAAAGGAAGCAAACTGGGGGAGAAACGGACAGTGATTTCTAGTACCTGTGGGATTGTTGGAGAAACATGTTTAACTAAATCCCAAATAATAAGCAAGGTCCAATCTAAAGGATATGAACATTGTTTATCGAGCTGGTGTTAAACATGTGACCACTGGCCCTCTCCTCCCATAGGTCTGACTGACAGCCTCTCTCTGCAAGAGGTCTCAGCCTGACACCGAGGGAGAGGAAGGCAAGCCACAGGCAAAGTGAGGTCACAGAACTCCAGGAATTCCAGACCCAGTGATTCACCCAGCTCACCCAAGATGATCCATTCCAGCAAGACTCCACTGAACTGCCAGTTAGCACATTGTTTTAAAGACCAAGGATCATTCAAGGTTCTCAGGGGAGAGGTGTCAGTGGTGCCATCTACTCCCCCACCCTCGCAGCCCCCTTCCTCCCAGATAGCCCATTCCTGGCAGCCGCTGAAGTTTCCCAACTCTTTTTCTGAAAGAGGCCAAGAAATGGATGTACGTGAAAATCAGACTAGCCGAAGTCGCTGACTTTATGCAAAGCAGGCAAGTGCAGTCAAAACACTTACAGCAATCAATTCGAGTTGTTGGGTAAAGTTTTTTCCATGTCCCATACATTATTGAACAGTTAATTTCGTCTTTGTGCCTGCTAGACATTCCAGCTCTCAGATGACAGCTTTATCCATTAAGGAGCGCACGGTGACAGCCGTACAGCAAGAGCCTTGCCAGCCCAGCCTGCCGGGAGGCGCGCCTGCAGCACCACCGAGAAATCCCGGGACACATCAACATCTTAATCAATATGCGAGAGTCAATTACCGGGGAAGTGAGGGCTTAAGCAGGAGCTGATGATGAGGTTCACGTGCAAATGGGCTTGATCAATACGCAGCTGAATCTCACACGTGGACTCGCATCAGCCCTCCCAGGGCACCCAGCCTCCGACTTGCGGGCCAGCCATGCCCTCTCCCATTCCCGTTTCCAACCCGCCAATCACCTGTGTTACTGGAGCTTCTTTGATTCATTCCTTTGATGGATGTATTGGGAACAGAGAAGCAGGGTTGTGGGAAACAACCAAAGCCTGATGACTGATGCCATGGAGGGTTCTGGAAAGAGCCTGGATGGGCTCACTCAAAGATCAAGAGAAAATGTTTCTGCAAAGATGGCAGCTTCTCTTCATATTCACACTCCTTTTCCTCACTTCTCAAAGGAAAAACCAGTTCAGCTTCTGAGGGAACAGTATTTCTGTTTTTACGGATGAGACAGCTGAGACTCAGAAAGGCCAAGCACTGAGGGCTGCACAGATAGTGAATTCAAAGCTGGGACTTGAACCAAGGTCTTTAGATACCAATATCTGCTTAATCTAATAGAGTCAGATAGCTAAGGGTTAGTTAGAGGACTGCAAAAATATGAGAGCCATGAACTAACAAAGCAAAAGGGAAAAAATGTTTTTTTGGTTGCAGCTGGAATTTCAAATTGGACTTTGGAGAGTAGAGAATGATTTGACAGAGGTCGGGGGAGGGGACCCACGTGTCTAAAGACCAGTGTGGGGCCGTGTAAACAACAAGTGGGGAGGGAAGCGCTGACAGGAGATGAGGCAGATGGGCAGGGCAGGGCAACGCTATCTGAGTCAAGTTTAATAACTGCGTTTGGAACACCAAGGCCTGGATGAAGACTTTGGACTTTATCCTTTAGGGAAGCCTTTTCTAAACTAGTCTGCTATAGAACACTCACCTCTAAGGTGCTTCACAAAATAGAGGGCCTCAGAATCAAGGACATCTGGTTGGTCCCAAGTCATCTCCTCAAAAAGTCACACTGCACTCTAGCACCTCATCACACTTTGAGAAGACCTGCAATAAAGACATGTCTTTAGTTTCCTGTAACCCAGTATACACCCATAAATACCCTTTGGATCTTCCTTGAAGAAGCCTCCCTGACAAGCTAGCTAGATGAGGTTATCTTCCCTTTCAGGGGCTTCCATAATTGCTCTGAACTTTTCTTCAAAACATTCATTACCGGCAACTTTTATTCAATGTCTACTTTTTTATGAGACTGAAAGCTCCATTAGTCTGTCTTGTCCCCTTCCTGGCACAGAGCAGACTTGCACCCCTCCAATAAGAGTGTGTGTGTGGAATACTCTAGGAACACAGTTTGGGTAAGGGTGCTGTCCTGGAGAAACACTGCAGGTCAGTTCTTGCTCAATGTGGCAACACGGCATCTTCACAAGGTGAGCTCTGGATGAAGCCAGGGAAATCATGGTGTCAGGGAAACCAGTCCAGGAGAAAGGCGATGAGGAGTTTGGTGGACTGGGAATAGACCAAGGCTGATGACTTCAGGAGACGTTTCTTAGGAAGAACTGATGGGAGTCTGCTTGACTGGTACAGAGTGTGGAGTAGCTGTGTGTGTGAGCTCTGGAGAAGGACAGACCAAGATCTAATTGAAACCCACCCCTTGTAGCTCCACACACAGTAGAGTGACCTTGGGCCAATCATCTTCCATCTCTGAGCTTGTTCCTAATCTATAAAATGGGAATCATCATCATCATAATAATTATATCCGTTTCATAGAATTGTGATGACAGTTCAGTAAGACTATGAACTCAAATGAGGCAGAGCACATGGCACATAGGAAGAATCCAATTAAAGTTAGCCATTATTAATAAATGGCAACTTTTGCTAATATTAAGAAATACAGGAGAGCGGGGATGGTTTTAGTATTTCAGATTAGGTAATTGGCAAATTGGGGACATTGGTTAAAATATAGAACTCCAGGAGGAAAAGGGTTTGTTTGGGGTATGTTGAGTTTGAAGTGAGGCCATCATATTTCAATATCCCACAAGCAGCTGGGCACACAGGACTGAAAGTCTAAGTAGAGGTGAGCATAGGGCATAGAGATTAGCATAGAGGTCATGATGAGCAACTCTAGAAAGGAAATAGAAAGAGCGAGCAGAGAGCAAGGGGCTGCCTTGGGCAGCTGCCTTATTTTGAGAGTAGGACAAAAGCTGAGCTCATTGCTGTTGCAAGAGGATGCTGTGGTTCTCAGGTTGCCTTAGACAGTTGAGTATCATCTCATCAGGCTGGGTTAAGGAAGGGCTGCTATATGGGCTAAAGCTTAAGTGGTACTCACAGGAGATTTGGAAAGTTCCCGTGGCAACATCTTATTGAAAATCCTCACCCCAGTTATTTTCCATTCCTGCTGAGACATCCCTGTGTCCCTCAGGTTATGATATAAATATTTTACGAAGTATAGAGGGTTGAGATATCTGAACACTTTAACTGAAAACTCATTTTTTTTCCTGAAAGTTAAAGGATGTATTTTTCACTTGCAAAAATGTGAAATTCTAGATTGGACAAAGAAATGGATTTGTCATATTGCAGTATTTTATGCAATGCTTCTTAGGGTTTCAAAGTCCTCAAGGTACTATTAAGAATACCATTCCTTTCTCCATGAGGTTTTTAAGTTTCATCATCCAAGTTTAAAATTAGGTAAGGATTAAGCACAGTGTCCCAAACATAGTAGGCATTCAACAAACATGTGTCCTCTTCCCTTTCTACATGATGAGGTTGAAATGTGGTCTACAGACTCAGGGAGATGAGTCATCTAAGATATTTCCAAACTAGACTAAACTCCATTACCAGAGGTTAGGGCAGAGAAAAAAGAAGAAACTTGATTAGAAGCAGTCGAGTAAAAAAGATATTCTGAAAGATGACCAGAGAACTCTTTGTGATGGAGTGAAATTGTAGGAGCCTAGGGTAGAAAGGATGAACCATAGTTCATGAATGGGATGTAGACCTTGAGACTTACAAAGGGATCCTTTAGCTAACTGCTCAGAAAGAGTTGAACAGCCTTTATCAAGCCAAGTTTTGGCAAAACCATCTGAGCTTCAACTTTCTGTGCATGGCAATCACCCTATAATGAACGAGAAAATGTGAAATGACTGAGGAATGAAAGTCTCCAGGCTACATTGATCCTGCGCGTGTTCACCATCTCCACAGAGCTCTGTGTGTCTCTAGGCTTGATCCTACTTCTTTATTATACCTGTGGCTTAGGAAATTAAGCAGTTTTAGGGAAACATGGTTTCTGGTACCAAAGAGCATCCCACTAACTTGAAGTCTGTGTCCTGGTCTTGGTCAGCCTTCATTTTTATCACAAGGGGGTGGGTAACATGTGAGGAAAAAAAATTGGCCCTGTAAAGGGATCCGGAAAGAATGACATATTTGTCTGTTAAGTATAAATACGAACAGCCATGGAGATATGGTCCTGTGGTGCTAGGTTTTCACTCCAGCAACATTCATCTATTGCCAGGAAACGCTAGATTTAGTACCTGAGGGACTGGAGTTTCAAATACCTTATACTTTTTTTTTTAATACTCTGCCAAGAATTTAAATTGGTAAAAGCTGGGGACTGACAAAACTTGATCCCCAAGAGCTCTTCTGGCACTGGTTTATCAGAGAATATGGTGCCATTATTTTTATTATAATTATTATTTTTTTCTTTGGTGGGGCGAGAGCTCATTTATAACCCAATGACTTCTACTCCCAGATGTATTTTTCTTTTTTTAAAAAAAAATCCCAATGCTTAAATAAACAGAGGCTTTGCTTTTTGTGGTGGTGTTAGAAGCTGTCATTGGATTTACATGCAAGGGGGTTGCAAGCCTTTTCATGTTTTTAGATCAGATCAGAAAGAGTTGAAAGGAGAAAGCTAATTTTAGGACACGTGTTGCCACCAGCTCCCTTCTGCACACGCCTTCCTCCCAAGCCTCAGGTCCCCACCATGCCCCGACACCAAAATCACTTAGCAGGGCTTTGCACAGAGGCCCTGCTGGCCCCAAACAGCCGGGGAAGAGCAGAAAAGGCCAGAAATGAGTTAGAAAGCCTGGGTTTGAGTCCTGGAACCATCATTTTTTTTTTTTTAGCAATTTGACTTTGGACAACTTAGCCTCTCTTGGATTTTTCATCTGTAAAATGATAATTGGGTTTTCCTCTGAGGGTTGTCAGGAGGATGAAATTAAGCAAGATAAATGACGTGCAAATGCTTGGCACCATGAGTTTTTTTCAACGACGATCTACAAATCATTAGTCCAGGGAAGGAGGAAGAAGGGAGAAAACATGGTGGAGCAGCATGGTGGATTTCTCTCCACGGTTAGGCTCTTGACAGAGACATGCTAGCTGAGAAAACAACTGCCACCACCGAGACACATAAAACAAGAAGATACTATTTACAGCACAACATCTTTACGGTCCCTCATTGCTCCCTGCAGCCATATTCCCAACTCCCTTCACATCCTCCTCTGATTTAACCCACAAGCAATTTCCAGGGTCAGCTCACCTCTCTTCTGCCCGGGGCGGCGGCAGCAGCCCGAGCCTTCTCCAGCAGACCTGGCATGTCCGATCTGGCTGGAAATGATTCGAGTTTTATTATACAATTAGATCAAGTCTCTTAGGTGTAGTAGCCCTCCTCATACTTAGAAGAATAGATTAGCCATTAGGACTTTGTATATTTTTCGCAGTAATTGACACCACATCCCATTTTCCTCACCAAAGGGAGAAAGAACCACATAAAACAATCATGATTTGGGGGCAGAAGGTCGGGACGGGGGCATTCACAATGTAGCGATGTCTCAGTCCCCACCTCAATCTCCTTCCTTTACCCAGCTTTGAATAACCCTGGAAGACAGGCAGAGCAAGCCGCGTTTTGTTTTGTTTTGTTTTGTTGTTGTTTTTCCATTCCAGAGCCCCTCAGGCTCAGACTCCCTGAGCACTTTACTAAGAATAAACCAGGCATCATCTCTGCCACCAAATAAACGGCAGCCACCACTGGACGGGAGCCTGGACATTCTTAAAAACACATGGAAACTTCACCAGGACGTAATTGCTTCGCTTCTTTTCTTTTCTTTTCTTTTCTTTTCTTTTCTTTTCTTTTCTTTTCTTTTCTTTTCTTTCTTTTCTTTTCTTTTCTTTCTTTTCTTTTCTTTTCTTCTCTTTCTTTTCTTTTCTTTTCTTCTCTTCTCTTTTCTTCTTTTCTCTTTTTTCTTTTTTTCTTTTTTTCTTTTTTTTTTAGCGTCTGCAGGCTATCCCAGGATAGGTCCAATAGACACCCTTCCCCTCAGCATCACCTTTCTTGTCCTGGTCAGGGAAGAAGAGCGGTGGAGGTAGGGTGGTCCAAGCAGCAGCGATTTGAGACCCTTTGGTATTCCAAGTTGAGAAAAGGGAAGAGTAACTAAAAGGGTTCAAAGCCCAGAGAGTTCCAACTCAGGTCCGTTTTTGTCCTCTCCCTTCAACCACCGCCAAAGTTTAGATGGAATAGAGCCGAGAGAAACCCATCTTACTGAAGAATTTACATAGAGACCAATGCAGTCACCCGGGGAACTTGCTTGTGTTTGGCACGGCCCAGGTTCACAGGTGGTCTCCATTTTGCATCTGGGCCAAAAGCAGACACTTCAGGCCAGGCAGGCTGCATCCACACAAGCAAACAAAACAGATGTTCTCAGATGTCTGGTCAAACATTTGTTTCCTTTGGTCATGTCCTAGCAGCCCAAACCCAGATTCCAACTGTAAGGCCTGGTGGCACCAGCAGACGTTTTTTATGTTCCACCCGTTGCTACAAAACATCTGTGAGCTAAAGGCCCTTCCCAATTGCAACGATCTTTGTGCCAAGGCTATTTAGGTCCTTGTCAGCTTCCACAACTGCCTGTAGGCCTGTCTGTGAGGTTGCTTGGGTGCAGGCACGGGCAGGAGCCATCTGCAGAGAGAGGTGGTCCCTGTCCCCCTTCCTCTCTTACTTCCTGGTTGGACCATTAGACAGCACAGCCAGCAGAACCAGAATCAGTAGACAGAAAATGTAAGTACATTTTTTACCTCAGGTCGATATGTCCAAAGGGACTCTTTGCTGACACGTCCAGGCTGGTTCCTTGGAGAGAAACTGAAATGCCCGTTTTCCAATAAGATCAATAAACCCACTCAGCTCTGAATGTAGAGTTTTCCTCAAGTACCCTCCAACCAAGTCAGGCTGTGCGGGACTCCCACAATGGTAAGGTGACCCCACATGCCACACAGGACTTATACTTCACCCAGAGCTTGCTTTCCAGAGGACAGAAGCAAAGTCCTAAAGCTTTTAGTTTGGTCCCCAAGGACCACGGAAAATCACAAGATGGAAAGTGACCTTTCTTTGGCCACAGCTGGTGATGACTTGTGAACATGTCTCTTTTGCCCAACTTGGCTTTAGCTAAAACCTACTGGTTTGAATAAAACTTGGGCCACTCTCCACCCCCTTCATCCCCTACCTCTAGGCACCCCCTGCCAAGTCCTAAGAGGCCCTTTTCTAACTAGGAACACAAAATGAAGCTGTAATCATAACCTCTCTTGCTGGTTCTGAAAACATGCAGATGGAGTTTTTTTTTTTTCATTTCTCGACATACATCTGTCCCTTCATTATTTTTAAAACTTTCCCTCCTTGCTCCCCCACCCCTGCCCCCACTGTTAGGAGCTGGGGGCCAGGTTCAGCTGAGCGCTACCCAATCTGCACCAAGCCAGCACCTGAGGGTGACAGGTCACACTGGCACTTTCCGGCCTCCTTCTTTTTCCGGTTGCCAGAAGAAATGCAACTGGGTCCTTCAGCCAACACCGGCCCCTAATTTAAATTTAATACTACAGCATTTTTACAGCTTTTGGCCAGGGCGTTTTGAGAAAGGTTAAAATATGTGAAAAATATACCCTAAAAAAAAAATCTGTTTAGAAAACAATTCCAGTTTAAGTGCTCCATGCTCTCAGCTTCTGGCCCCCTTTCCAAGAGAGCAGCTATGGCAACCACACAATTTAGCTCCATTTGGGGGGCGGGGGTTTTCCATTTCCTTCCTATGGGATCTTTTTTATTAGTTTTTTTTTTTTTTTTTAAAAACTGTTTTTCTTTCCCTATGCTGGTTTACTGCCTTGTATCTATCTACCCCCAAGGAGTTTAAAAACCTCAAGTAAGTATTATTAGATTTTTCTTAGCGTATTTTCTGATTTTCCTGGTGTGAGAGTGTGTGGTCAGGATCCGTGCGTTTGTGTGCGGGGGAGGGCGGAGGGCTGCCTGCCGAAGCCGAGGGGGCCAGAAACCTGGAGAGAGCCAGCCGGGCCTGCCACGCACGCGCTGAAAAGCAAACTGCCGCTCGCTCATAGTGAAAACCCTGCTGGTTAAAGTTTGATGCACCTAGTAGGCCTTTCACAAGTACCCATTGTGTGGATAAGGGAATGATAGAACTCTGGGTACCATTTCTTGAGCTTTTAATTTGCATATCATAACTGATGCTTTATGCAATCGATTTCATTCAACCCTCATGGTAGCGCCACGATGATGATGTTCTCTGCTGCAACTGGGGAAGAAACTTCAAAGGTTACAAGGGATACCATACTTATTCCGATTACACGTGCAATAAGGCAGGATTCTAATCCAGTTCTGCCTTTCCACTGGAAATCATCTAAACTGGGTGAAGTTACGCATAATCCTGACTCCTCTCCTCACAAGACAAAATATATTGATTGGGAACCTTGAGTAAATGTTTGGATCTGTTAGAAAGATGTAGTTGGTTCCAGAATCATTGACTCAACACATGGGACTGGTTCAGTTAATTTCCCTGGGCTTCTTCCTGCTTGAGGGAAGGAGCATGTTGGGCTGGATCCAAAAGACCAAGGGGACCTCACAAGTCGCTGTTACCCCACTCGCCCCCAGCACTGCCCCATGCTCTGTGGCAGGCATCGCCGATAGATAACACGGGGCCCCCAAATCCTTCTCAACACAAGATTCTGGGCAGCTGCTAACAACACGCTTGCTGTCCTACTCTTCCAGGCGGCACAGCCAGCTGGGGCACCGCGGCCACCAGTCACTGGTTTGTCTCCTTCATGATTTTTTCCGTGTCTGCACTCTCCACCATCTCAATATATTTTATTTAATTGATTTACACTGATTCTCTCTCTTTTAAACCAAAAATAGCCTTTTTCTAAGAATAACATCCATGAAATAGTGGATTTAATACGGTAATGATAAGATTTTGAGTACTTATTTTTAAAAAGTACATAATGTTATAATTTTTTATAAATTTGTCCAGGAGCTACTCAAGGTCACCTTGGCATGTTTCTCATACTTTCTGTGATGCTGGCATGCCAGGAAGGCCAGAGATTTGGAGGTCAAAGAGACTCAGTTGGAACCCTCATTTACCAGCTCTGTGGCTTTGAGCAAACTGTGTAATCTTTTTGAGTCTCAGTTTCCTTTATGGGAATAATCAGACTGCCTCTGCTATATCATCTTGAGGATATAGTGAATTTAATGCAGTAATGCACACCAAGCTCCTAGCACAAGTGCGTGGCAGATGCTCAGTCAGTGGTCACTGTGGTGACTCTCTGTGTGCTAATACGCTGTATTGCTGGAGTCACAATTCCCAGTTCTGTTTGAAAGTCCCTTCCCTCCTGGAAATTCAAGCTAGATTCTGTTTTTCCAGATGCCTGGAAGTCCTGGAACACAGTAGAACTGAGAGTCCTGCAAGATGATGTTCTTCAGGAGCAAATATTTACGCAAAGAAGGGGGAGGTCCTTTAAAGAATTCTGTTCTTGCTGCTCTCTCAGAGGAGTCTCAGCAGCACCGTCGCGGACATGCGGCTTCAGTGACAAGACTTCCTCGGAACTCGGGAGCCATTTTGTTTTTGTGGTACTGTCGTCCCCAGGGCACAGCATACCTGATTACATAAGCGGTTTTTCTTTCCTGCCTTGTCTCCATTATTACTTCTAATGTTTTCCTTCTTCTGAGGGATGGGAAAATGAAGCATGCCCACGGACAAGGCCTCTAAGTTGGGGACAAGAGTAGAAAATACAGATCAACTTCTGCCTGTCCCTGCAACCAGCCCTGCTGCTGGTGAGACCCCATCTTTATTTCTCCAGACCCAGCTCATTCATTGACTTTGTAGATTCAAAGCAGCTAGTGGCACTGAAAAAGTGATATTTCAAGGCCCCTGTCATCCCAAAGTGTCTATGAAAAGTAGATGACACAGTGCTGTGACACTGAACTCCACCCCTGCCCACCCCAGCTTCTAGTCTGGAGGAGGTCTTTGTTTATTTACTGACAAAAAGGAAGGAGGGAAAGTGAAAGGTGTGGCAAACCGGCCACCCAGAGTTGTTCCTGCCGCCATCCTTCTGTGAACTGTGAAGTTTGGGGCTAACAGGAGGAACGAGAAGGGCAGCTGCGTCTCTAGAGGAAATGGTGAGATCTGCTCTCTCCTCGCTTCTCCTCCCATAGTTCGTTCTCACCGGGGTTCAGACCAGCTGTCCCCAGGATGAGGGAGAGAAGTCTGAGGCCTTACTCATGACACTGGGGACAGATGTGTGTCCAGGGATGATCATTTCTGCCAGGCGGAGGGGAGGGAAATTCCTGATAAAAACAACATAACCCAGAGAGAAAGGCAAGCACCAAAATCATGCCTGGAATGTAGGGAATTCACAGGGATGGGAAGGAAGATGAAGAAAATGGATGCAAAGGACAAGCGGGACGGCAGGCAGCAAACCTCCGACTCTGATTTTGCTCCCCCTGAACAACAGGACCCGTCTCTTCCAGACAGACAATAGCAAGCGCCTGGGCAATGCTCCGCCACCTTGCGCTCTGACCGGCCGTGAACTTGGACGCTCGCCGGGTGTGCGTGTGCACATGTGTATGCAGAGCAATTAAAAAGGAAGACGGAAGACGGAACGAATCAATGTTTACAGATTCATAATAAGTTCCTTTCTATATATTTATTTATTCTCTCTTTCGCCACTAAAGAAGCAACAGCAAACTTGCAGGGAGCGGTTGTTGCCAGAGGGTGAATCATGGCTCTATTGATTTGATTATGTAAAAGCTCAGAGGAACCTAAAGCCAGATACAGAAATATCTCATAGCCCTGAACCCTATGGGACACACACTAGTAAAAAAGCAATCTTTATATTGTTCCTGATAAAAGCATCATTAGTTTCCTCATAGTGAAACCATTTCTCTGCTGATACAGTATATGGTTTTCTTTTCCTCGAGAATCCACTCAGACATAATTAACACTCAGTTACTAGACTTGAGGCTCCCTGGGGTGAGCTGCTCTAGTTGGGGAGGGGGTGGAGGCTGGGATGGAAAGAAAGAAAGAAAGACTGAGACAGGGCTGGGAAGGGAGGGAGAGAGCAGGGGGCAGGGAGCAGAGGAGAGAGTGGAGAAGGAGGCAGACAGAGGCGGGGTGGGGGGAACATCCTGCATCGATCCTCAGCCTTGCCTGGCCTGCTCTGCGCCGAGACAAGCGCCAGCGCGGTGGCGCCCTCTGCTGGTCCTGCTCCGAGTCCGGACCGAGCCCCAAGAAAGCCAAGCAATTCTTGTGACTCCTCTCTCCACCCGCTGCTCCTTGCTTCCTTAGGAATGTCACTCGAGCCTTCACCTTCCTGTGAGAGAAGCCTGAGACTGACACTTCTGCAGACAGAGGCCCACAGAGGTGCTCATGGTTTGTGCTAAAACTGCAGCAGCCACACCAACGGAATGTTCCCTGTCCCCTTTTTCCTGTGGGCTTGTAGGCAGTGGCTACCTGGAAAGCCCTCAAATAAACAATGTTTCTGGGGACAAAGCACTGGCTTTGGATGGGGTCCTCAAATTTTAAGGGGTTGGAAAAATGGAACCTGGAGGGCCCTCCCAAATCTGCTTCATGGCTAGGTAGGCAGTTCCTGTGTGCCTCGGCACACCGGGGGCCGTTCCTCTCCAACCGGGCCCCAGCTTCATTGAAGATAAGAGAAACATGCCAGATGTATTGCTCATCCTATGTACTTCTGAGCAAATAATGGCCCTTTCAGGGAAAAAAAAAATGCAACAATGCTGATTTTAGAATTCTTGGACATGGATTTGAACTCACTAAGCAGGCAGAAATCAAATCTCTTCCAAGGAGTTTATTTTAGCACCTTCCATGTACATTAACAAGCCCATGGATGTGCACACACACACACACAGACACATGCATGTGCATATGCACACAGTGGGTATAAGAACATAAATGTGTAAACACTTTCACACACAGCGACACACAACTAGAACCACATGTGCAAAGACTTCCAAATGCGTACTTGCAGGCATCTTAATGTAATCCCAGATGGACTGCATCTTATGTCTCAGCCTCACCCTTACCGCCTTCCTCCCTCTGCTCCCAACAGGCTGATGTTTTTGTGAAACTCAGGAAATTTCCTCCGGGGGGGTCATCACATCACTCTATTGTTCCATCCTGAGCTCGCTTCCAGGGCCCGCTGCCCAGCCAGCACCGTCTCTGCGTTCTTACCAGCACCGGATCCCTGCATGTGCATTAGTTCAGGCAGATCACAGGGAATTACAGTAAAAACTTCTGGAAATACTTAAGGAGCAGAACTCCTAGGTCAGGCAGGCTTAGTGGTTAACAGCATGGATTCCAAGCCAGATTATCTGAGTGCACCCTAACTCTGTCATGTGCTAGCAGACTGCCTCAGTTTCCCCATTTGTAAAATGGAAATAACAACAGTACCTGCCTGATGGGGTTGTTATGGTCATAAAATAGGTCAATATTTAGACTCTGCTGGAAGAGTGCTGACAAATAACAACTGTATAAATGTTTGTCAATTAAAAGTACACAATCCAGGCTGGTTGTGTTATTTTCATGAGTAATCCTGGGGGACTCTTCCCCTATATCTCATTAGATAAAAGTAAGAACACAAGGAAAATATGACAGGACAGATACATCCTTCATACTCTTTTAATCTTGGGGATCCTCTTCTTGTACCTCATTGCTTATCTCTTATTATACGTTGTCATAGCGTTGTGACCTGAGGCCAGTCAATACAGAAAGCAGTCTCCTCATCTGCGAAGTCTCTTAGATAATTTCTAAGATCCCCTTTATTATACAGTATTTTAAAAGTGAGATAAGCAACATTTAAATCTCATTTTAAACACCTGTTTCAACATCCTCTACTGATGTTTACTCTTTCTTTAAAAATTGGAATTGCCAAAATGCAGAACATTTGACTGTTTTATATTCTTTTCCATTTTTTTATACTTCCCACTTTCTCATGGAAGTATAATTAATAGTGAAATGGCAGAAAGTAGGGTGATTGTGGTCACAAGATAAGTTGGCCAGTGCATTTTAAACAATTCATGCATTAGGAACAAAGCCAGACCCAAACATGATGGTCTTAGTGGGAAGTCTAATAATTCAGCATCCCCCTAAACTGATTTTCTTTAAATATCAGCTCAACATTTTATGGAAGAGTAGGAAAAAGAGGAGGAGGGCAGCTGATAAAAGTGACAGGCCTCTTCTTTATTCTTCCAACAATTCTGCTCTGCCCCAAATTTGCATACCCTTCTCAGGTAAACAAAAGCTCACAGCCAGCAAGACCTGCCCTCCTCTGAAGACAAAACAACAGGCAACTATCGTGAAACCCCAACCCATTGCAAAGAATATTTCTTATAAATATTTCAATTACATGTGTATATCTGATGAATACAACTTTTTTCATCTTATTACATTTCTAGTAAGGTTTAGCACTCGAATGATCTTTCAGTGCCCCTTAGGAAGCAATGCCCCTAGAAACCGCATGCTGACCCTCCTCTGCAGCTGGTTTTGATTAGCAGGGAATTTTTCCACAGAAGCCTCTCCTGCCCTGGCTCATGGGATGCCCAGTACACTATCTGTGGTGGCATCTGTTCTCTGGCATGGCCCTGTGTTGCTCTTTGAAGGTCTTCTCATTCTAGGACTAACTTGGGAGAGGCAGACTTCCTAAGCTGTTATTCACATTCATCCCTCAGAGCGTCCTACCTTCATCACATGGACTTTTAAAAACCCACAAAATCTGCAGTGTCTCTGAGTCCTCAAAGAAATATTAAGTCATGTACAGAGCTATTTTGGAACAAATTGTGCTTCACTAGATTCTAATTATTTGAAAATTAGTAACTTATAGATGACCTCTGTAGTAACCCTTAGTTAATTGAAATATTCAATTAACCACCATAACCTTACTTGTCTAGTCATGCTAAATAGGAGTTTGCTGTGGCCATGATGTGGTTTTGCATATAGGGGGATGGTTTCTGTTATCAAGACATGTGCTTTGAAGCCTCTTATTTACCCACAAGAAAGTGGATGGAGCTTATCCAGCTTGAGTGTGATCAGCGAGACACACCAGCAGGACAGCTGGCTACCAGTGGTCACTGTCTGTGGCAGGCATCAAGGAAAGCAAAGCAGACCATGTGGGAAATGAAATCAAAAGAATGATCAGAATGACCTCATTCCTAGTCTGTCCTGAGCAACACAGCTAACTAGATACAGGCAAGACATGGACATTTTCCTCTTTTTCCCATTCCCACCTCTGTCTCCTCAAAGGTCTATTTGGTGCAGGAATTTCCTTTTGGGGATAGACCAAAATCAGACCATAGGCACAACCTGTTTAAGACTCAGATGTGAACACTACAGAAAGCCTGTCTAAATCTACCAGAACAGATGAGAGGCCTGTGGGAAAATCCCAGCAGCTCTCCACCACCTAGCCTCAGTAGTCACAATTTCTTGTCCGGCTTGTGTTCTCTTTTACCTTTTCTGTTCAACAAACTTCTACTCATGCTTTGCAGCCCAGCTCAAACATCTCCTCTTGCAGAGTGACTTTCACGACTCTCATCACCACCCAGGCAGGAAGAGGCTCCTCCTCTCTGAGCTCTCCCAGTCCTTGGTTCTTGCCTCTTCTCCAAGGTCTCCCAATTATTAATACTAACTATCCCTGCAAGTAAAATGGGGATGATATCAGTACCTATCTGATATCAACCTATCAACCTATCTGTTGTTGTGAGGGGTAAGTGAGTTAATAGAAGTAGAGCCTCTCTGACAATGATGGGCATACAGTAAGTGCTCAATACATCCTGGCTGTGGTTTTTGGAGCACTTGCTAGAGCACTGTATGCAATATGCTGTTATGAGCTGCCGGCTGTATTTGGAACTGTGTGCTTCTGAGAATCTCTCTCAGAGCTCCATCAAAACAATCCTGTACTTCACCTCTACCTAGGTGCATGACCAAGAGAAAGCTTGGTCCTTCTGGTTTTATTAACTGAAAGTTGTGAGAGTCACAAATTTCTTGAATGTCACTGAGACTCCTCAGTGCTCCAGCACAAGCCTGTGTGGTGGTGTTTAAACATACGGAAATACCTTGGTACACTTTCCTGTAAGAGGCAGACCCTAATTCTCTCCCTTCAATGTGAACTGTACTTACTGACATGCTTCTAATGAACGGAGTGTGCCAGATTGACAGCGTGGGAGTGCTAAGATTGGAACATGAATGACATTAGGGCTTCCTCCTTGCTGTTTCTCATGGATGGCTCACTCTGGGGGAAGCCAGCCGCCATGCCATGAGAACACCCATGCAGCCTCGTGGGAAGGTCCACGTGACAAGGAAGTGAGGCTTCCTCCCAATAGTCAGCAAGGGACTGAAGTCTCCTGCCAATGGCCACGTGAATGAGCCACTTCAGAAGTGGGTCCTCCAGCCCAGTCAAACCTTCAGATGGCTGCAGCCGCTCAGAGACTCAGAGCCATAACTACCAAGCTAAACCACTCCTAAATTTCTGCCCCACAGGAACTAAGATAATTGATGTTTATTGCTTTAAACTGCTAAATTTTGGGATAAGTTGTTATGCACCAATAGATAACTAACACAGATGGTGACTAAGTCAACAGTACATTTTGGATCAGATTTCTGTTTAAAAGTGACCTGCCTTTGAGTAAGGCAGAGTATAGGGGTGGTAATTGTCTGTAAAACTTCATGTCTTGGGGACAGAGACAGCTCTTGTCATCTCTCATGAGGACTGGCCAGGCTGCTACTCATCTGGGGGTGCCATGGCCTCCTGGAGGCTCCCCTCACAGAGAGGGCTTGATCTGCTTGTGGGGACAGGTGGGCCCACTGCCTGCTGCTGTCCCTGCTCCCCGGCTCCTGGTCACTGGCTAAAAAGCTGACCAGAAACCATCTGTGAATATCTTCAGTTCCCTGAAGAATCTGCCTAATGCAGAAAAAAACTACTCAGCCATCTGGACTCTGCCTCTTATATCCAGAACTTGGAAAAGTCATAGAATCCCTCAAAGCCTTGATTTTCTCATATGAGAGATGGGAATAATAAAAATATATTTTGCATCATTGTGGGAGAAAATGAGATAATATATGAAGAGTTTCATAAACCACAAATTTATAGTGCTATAGAAATATTAGAGATTGGTTTTCCCCAACAGTTTACATAGATTCCAAGTAATCTTGGAATCATTCAGTAATTCTCTACTGTGCTAGAAAAATGTCATTTGATAAATTTATATAAAGATTAAAAGAAAATGCCTGGAGATATGCAGCCCAAACAAATGATTTTTTTTTTTTTTTGAGACAGAGTCTCACTATGTTGCCCGGGCTAGAGTGCCGTGGCATCATCTTAGCTCATGGCAACCTCAAACTCCTGGGCTCAAGCGATCCTCCTGCCTCAGCCTCCCGAGTAGCTGGGACTACAGGCATGCGCCACCATGCCCAGCTAGTTTTTTCTATATGTATTTAGTTGTCCAATTAATTTCTTTCTATTTTTGGTAGAGACGGGGTCTCGCTCTTGTTCAGACTGGTTTCGAACTCCTGAGCTCAAACAATCCGCCCGCCTCGGTCTCCCAAAGAGCCAGGATTACAGGTGTGAGCCACTGCGCTTGGCCTAACAAATGACTTTTAACTTAGGAAAGACAGCAACAGAAAAGAGATTTGGAAGAAGGGCACACTACCTGGTATTCCTTCACATAGATCACATTTAAGGTCTACTCTCCTTGTCCAGAGAAAGATGGGGAGGAAGTAGCAGCCTGCATATAAATAATACCCTTGTTCCCAATTTGAAATAGGAGGTACATCTCCCCAGTTTTCAAACAGTCCTGTGTGCAGATGCAGCCTGCAGAGCCTGACCCATTGAAATTCCTTCCAGTTTTATGATTTTGTCTTCCCCTCCTCCATTTCCACACGCTTCTACTTTGTCAGACAAAACCCAGAAATATTGAAATGTGGTTTGAGTATCACAGCAGCCAGGAAGTTGAGCGAACAAGTTAAAACTATTTTCTTAACTCACGGCTTCTTTCCAGGAAATACAGCACTTACAATATATAGATAAATAGCTAGAACCATTTAGATAATTTCGCTTGTCCTTTCTCACTTGTCAAAGCATTGAGCTACCAACATGACGGGCCCTATTAAGTGAACGGACATTTCCTTCAACTGTAAACAGTGGCTCGTCTCTGGGGTTTTGTTCATAGAATTAGATCACAAGCAATTCAGAGGATTCCCAACCAAGCAAACTGTGAGTTTCTCCTGAAAGATCTCAAAATCCAAAGACTCTGCTTATGTGAATCAGACTGTTAATTTAAGGTCACTAGATGTACCCCTTTTTTTAAGGGTTAGTTCTTAGCAATAACAGTTCTCAGATCACAATCAAGGTCATACCAGGTGAGGCCAACTTCAATGTCCAGACTTGGGAGAAAATGCCCTCAAGGGCCAAACACTGAGTGCCTCAGATCGTTCAAGGGTGAGGAGGGTGAGATGCTAGGCATGGCAGCTTCTAGGGTAACAGTGGACCATGAAGCCTTGGATCCCAGAGGAAAGGACATGGAAACATCTTGTGTTTGTGTTTACCTAGATTCATTCTCAAGATGCATTAAGACTTGACAATTCTCCCTCCCCCTTGTCCATTGTGTGATTCAGACTACTTGGATTACAGGAAGAAGACTGACTCTTAAGGAAAGGAGAGTTTATTGTGAATATACACAGATCATGGACAGGAACTGGAAAACTGTTAGCATGAGAGACAGTTTTGACAATCTTAAGAACCAGTCTCTCTCTCTCTCCCCACCCCCCTCCACCCCTGCTTCTCCCTGGGCACTTCTTTCTCTTCTGTCTTTCAGTGTCAGTGACCTGGGTCACCTGGACACCACATCTTTTCCCTACCTCACAGCTCCTGCTTCCTGTAGTACCTGCTTCCTCATCCCACTCAATCTGCTTCCCCAGGCTCTTGTCTAGCCCTACCCTACCCTGTGACATCCTTTCTATCTGAGCTCCCATCAATGACACCTCATTCTTTCCTCTTAGCTCACTAGAAATCTTGGTTACCTTGGCTCACCTCTTTGGGGCCAGGATGTGTCTCCTGTCTTTGATAAGCTTTGACTTGGCTTCCTTGGATCAGTGCCCATCTCTGATCCAGTCAGCCAGCCGTGCCTGGGGACAAGTCATGTGGTATAAAAGATGACTGCCTAGGGCTGTCTCTTAAGCAGGAGGTGTAGGCAGGAAAACTGGCTTTTAATTAGGCACCATTTGTAGGTCCATGATGTTCTAACTAAATGTGCGTCAGAACTGAATACAGGAGAATAGGATTCTGAGCTGGTTCACCCCAGGCCTCAGGAGTGCTGAGTCTGTTCACAACTGGTCATCTGGGCACCTTGCCACCCAGAGAGAATCCCAGAGCCCCTGAGACCAGGAATGAAGCCTGATTTACTGACTGGTGGAGTCTGATTATCCTACTCCAGGGGATCTGGTTTCCTCGGTGTCATGTAATGAACCCATGGTTTAATCTGAAAACTCCTTGAAGCATAAGTATATACCAGTGATGTCCCAAAGAAAAACAATTTTGTAACTGTCACACAGATGATGGAATGGTCAAAAGGACAGGAAATCAGCTATGCAAATTGTGAAACATAAGTCACGCTTCCATTTGTACCGTGGCAGTGTGAAAATTGGAATTATTTTTTGTCAATACAGAAAAAAAGTCAAAGACTATGTGCACTGTGTTATGAAGAAAACTACTGTACTATGTCCAAATTATCCGTGACATGCCTCACTACACCCTTGATTGTTTTTTCTCACTTAACCTATGGCTCAAGGACTATTAGTATTGTGTTGAATTTGATTTTCTGAGAACCTAATGCAATGGAAGTATACATGTGACTATTAATAAACACTGCACTGGTTAATAATGAAGAAACAAATGATGCCATACATATTCTGTTGATAATTAAGTGGTTTAATTCTGCCAATTCAATTTTAAAGATGTAGAAAGTAGTAAAAAACTGAATCTGAAGTTCAAAATATGTCACCATTAAATAGGTACCTTGGCTAAAAGATCCAGACCACCATGTTAAACTGCAAGTTTGACAGACTAGGAGTGGTATTAAACTACTTTTTGGAAGATAGTTTGGTGTTGCATTAAGAATATGGGCTTGACAGATTAAAATTTCTCCCATCAATTATGTAATGCTTCTAAGCCTTGATTAGCTTATATGTAAAACAATGATGATGACAGCTTGTTCTAGAATTCTTGGAAGGACTTAGTGAGATGATGCCTAAGAAGTGCTTAGCTCAGTACCTGGCACATGATAAACACTTAATAATATGTATCATTCATTCTTATTTTACCCATTTTTTTCCTTTTGGAAAGAAAAAATACTTAAAGAGCAGCTTACCTCAGAGGTAAAATTCAAAATATAATAAATAACTCAAACCCTTAACTGTTACTAATTACAGCCTCATTTAACTTTAATTCAGTTGAAAAATATATTTATAGTTCACCCTGAACTTTTATGGTAAAATCAGGTATTTCCCAGGCCAGCATATTTGGCTTCGAATGTCTCACGTTGTCAGCAATGTGTTCTTCAGTTACTGGTGGAAAAACAATGATACCACAACAGCAGCAGCAGCAGCAATAAGTTGCTTGACTATTGATCCTTATTAAAGGAAGAACATTGGTTTGTCTTTCTAGTCTCTTTCTGAAACTCTTTCTCCCAAAATTCCTAAGGGCACCGGAGTGTGATCATCCATAGGCCTGGGCCAAAGAACCTCCCTGGAAATAGAAATTTATTTACCTTGATGCTTCCTCTTTTATTTATGAAATTCATGTGGGTTTTGAATTCTACTTTGTAATATACTGGTATTTATTTTAAAAACAAAATAATGTTTATCTCCTGCCTTTGCATAATCCTAGTACACCAGCCCAAACATCAGTGTATCGGTTAGAAAGGCTTTCAGCTGCAAGTACAGAATACTCAGCTGTAGTACATGAAGCCATTAGTACCTATATTGTTACTTAACATGTTTAAGTGCTTCAGCTCTATCATCAGGGACCTAACTCTTTCCATCCTTAGTAAATCCACCATTTTAAATATGTCGGCTTTCTGCGATTGTCTTGTTTGTTTATTTGTGATTGCAACATGTCTGCTACAGCTCCACACATCACTTCCCACACTATTGTTCCAAGAAAAATGAAAGGGCAGGGACAAGCCCTCCAAAATGCATATACCTCAGTCTCTTCGGCCAGGACTTTTTATGATTCTCCCTAGCTACCAGGGAGGCTGGAATGTAAGTTGTGGCAAAGGGAAATGGAGATTACATGGCTGCCTTAGACTGATCATGATTCATCCCTTGGACTATGGCTAACTGGGCATAAGGAGGCAGGACATGTCTGTTGAATAGGCAAATACAGTAGACTCCCCCCATCCATGGGGGAAAAATTCCAAGACGCTGGCACCACAAATAGTACTGAACCAAATATATACTTTTTTTTTCCCTATGCATACATAGCTATGATAAAGTTTAATTTATAAAATTAGGTACAGTAAGAGATTAATAACAATTAATAACAAAATAGAACAATTATAGCAATATACCAAAATAAAAAGTGTGTGAATGTGGTCTCTCTCTTTATCTCTCTCAAAATATCTTATTGTACTGTACTCATCTAATTTTGGAGGTGGCTAACCACGGGTAAACAAAACTATGGAAACCAAACTGTGGATAAGGGGGGACTGCTGTAACAGTGTCTGACATTTCAGTTTGGGAAACACAGAGGTAGGAAGTTTCACCTTCTCTGCTTCCTTTGAATCTTCTCTCTTCAGGAACCAAAGAAGAAAGAAATTGTTTAGCTTCGTCTCATGAAATCTAGTTAGTCGGTCTCTCTCTCTCTCTCTCTCTCTCCCTGCCCAATCAGAAAAGAATAATATTCTACTTTTTCTTTAAAAACGAAAAAGAAAAAAGAAAAATATTTGTTCGTAACAGGAATGTCTAGCACTAAATGGTGTCCTAGGGGTTCTTAAGATTCAAATGCAATTATGACAGAAAACTCCCTGCTTTTGGATTACAGTCTATAGCTTGAGGAAGGTCTATTGCTGGGGCCTGGAGGGAATCTCCATGCAATTGAGACTCTGGATTCTTGAAAAGCAGCACATGTGAGGGGTGAAGGAAGGGTTGCTTTCCTGAGCCATGTTTTAGACACTGAGGGTTGGTGGAGGAGAGCTGACGAGTGTGGTCTGCTTTTGAAGGGCTTAGTGGCTAAGACCACCTCTCCCATGGCTACCTGAGTGGGGGCAGCCAGCTGAGCCAGTGGGTGCCCACAGCACAGGCACAGGACCTGCCCCCTCTGCTTGCTGTGTGCAACCTGGGAAAAGCCTGTTCATCCCCTGGTATTGGCTGCCTTCAAGGGCAGCAGCAATCTTGGAATGAAGCTTCCCTGCCATGGACTTGGGGAAGCACTTCCCTGTCATTCATGAAGAAAAAAAGATCCTAGAGGACTCTCCATGCTGTAGACAACAGGAATCAGCTTGCTAATCTGTTGGTAACTAACTGGTAGAAAAAATATTCCTCCTTTCCCTTTGGTTGTCTGCCAATCTTCCACCATGTGTGCATGCCCAGGACACACTGGTATGCTTACCTACTACACAAATGCCAAACAACTCACATACACTAATATAAGTAAGCAGAGAAAGATCACAGATAAAACCAGTAGCCTCCAGGAAAGGAGACCAAGCTGAACCAGGATAAATGGCATCTGTTGAGGCTGATTTAATGGTAGAAACAGGACATACAACAAAACAAAACAGAAACCTAAAATGAAAATGCTTAAAGTGATACAAGATGATGTTGCAATGGAACAACCCAAGAACATAAATGTTTCTGAAATAAAAATATAATTTCTTAATGTTAAAATAGAACAGGAAAACTGAACAATAGACTGGATTATGATGAATACTCAACTAGGGATTTGGAAGATTAAATGAGCAAACTATCTCACAAGACAGAGCAAAAATATGAAGAAATGGCATTAACAAGTGAAAACACAAGAAACGTAGAAGATGGAGCCAGGAAACCTACTGTGAAAATAATAGTCCAGAAGGAGAAGGAACAGTTAGAAAATAATCAAATACATTTTAGAAGAAAATTCCCCTTATTTAAAAAATGACTTGCATTTTCAGATCAAAAAGTCTTGCTAAGTGCCAGGTAGATTTGATAGGAGAAAAGAAACAAACCTAGATATATTTGGGTAAAGATTTTGAAATCAGACAGTAAAGGGAGAATGATCTATGTACACAGAGAACAGAATGAGACAGGCACTAGTTTTCTTATCTGTAAGAGAGGGACTGTAATTTCAAAATTACCCACCTGACCAAGATATTAGGAGAGCCAAAGAAAGATGTTGCCACACAGGTAAAGACTCTCATACTTCTTCTAAAGTAATTACTTAATAAAATGTGCAAGTCAAATAAAAATAAAATCAGAATATGAATCTCAAGGTAGTATGAGATGGAGTATAAGAATTATGGAAGATCAAATGCAACAATGCAATAAAGCTTACAGTTAAATCTAATTGGATGATAATAATACTACCTTACAGTTTTTGATTACCTATCATGTATCAAGTATTTTTCTAAATACATTGTATATATGACTGACTGTAACTGTCCGCACATCATAGGCAAAAATCAGCTATTACTTTTCCTTTGATAACTTGTCCAAGCTCATTCATCCAGGACTTGAACTCAGAACCTACACATTTACCCTATATACAATGATACCATACATAGCATCATAATGATACAAGTATAAATTATAATGCAAATGTTAAAAGAAAATATTTTAAAAATAAGAGATATACTATAATAAAAATTTAATAATTGATCAGAATTAAAATCTCATATTAATTAGACAATACCTGAAGTGGGAGTGAAGGTGAGGATAGATGTAGGGATTGAGAGTGAGGAAACAAAAGCCTGTTGAAGGTCCTGTGCTTTTTGGGAGAAAGGGCACTGGTAACGTTGTTACTTAATTTGGCAGAGAAATATGTTTAAATGAGACTTTCAAAAATATGAACATATATGAACAAAATAAGATACATAGCAGAACTTCATATGAAAGAAAGAAAAAGATTTAAAAAATATATTCAAATCAGAAAAAAGAAAATAAGATGGAAGGCATCAGAGCAAACATGTTGGATGTCGCAATTAATGCGAATGGCTTATTTTTCTCATTAATAGACAAAGGCTCACAAATTAGGTTAGAAAAACAAACCCAAAATTTAGCTAGGCACTGTTTGTAAGAGACATGCCTAAAACAAAATGAAAAACAAAATTTAAAAATAAAAAATAGCTTTAGCCATATCATACAAAACACAAACCAAATGAAAGGAAGAATGGAAATATTAATGTCAGATAAAGTGATACTTAGAGCCAAAACATGAAATTAGGTAAAAAAGAATATTTTGAGTTGTTGAAAGCAGCAAAATACATAATATAAAAACTATTAACCATGTTAGAATAATTTGATAAAACTATAACCATAGTGGGGGATTTGGTTCTCTGGGATTCCAATAGATCAGTTTTGGCAAAAAGAAAAAGACATAAAGGATTAAAATAATAATAAGTTCTATCTCGTATATGTGTGTATGAATATTTTCAGGAATGTGAGTATATATAAACACACAAATATTTGTACATGTATAATGTATGTTACAAAGGTTCACTTTTCCGCTTATGTTCAATACACATTAACAAAAAATTGGTAGTATGCTTGGCCAAAAATAAAACTAGAAATACAAAATGTTGAGCTTACATAGACCATATTCTCGTAGCATAGCAAAATAAAGCTAGAAACCAGCAGTAACAACAAAAAGATAACCAAACAAAACTTACTTATCTTGTAGTTAAAAGGGAAATTTTTAAAAATTCGTGAATCAAAGAAGAAATCAAATTGAATAATAAATTATCTAAAAATTAGCAGAAAAATGACAAGATAAAAATTAGGAGTAGTAGCTAAAGTTGTATTCAAAATAAAATGTATAGCTTTATTAATTAAGAAAATAAACTAAACATGCAATTTAAGGAAATAGAAAAATATAATAACAGCAAAAAATCACCTGAAAAAAAGCGGGAAGAGAAGTTATATAAAAATAAAAACCGGAATTGGTCAATTTTAGAAATTTAAATAGCAAAGTATAAATGACTAGTAATAGCCAAGTGAAAAGGCAAAATTAACCAATCCCTGGCAAGCCTAAGAAATAAAGAGAGGAAACAAAAACATACAACATGAGCAATGAAGAAGAAAAGGCGTAGTCACAGATACTGAAGAGATTGAATGCATTTTAAGGGACAAATACGATCATGCTTCTTAGCTGCTGACGTTGCCTCAGAAAATTTCGATGTAACAGTAATAACTGCCTTAGATAAAGACTTCTTTGTGTCGAGTTCCTCCAAATCGGTCTATAAATGAATATGTATTTCTACCAGAACAAAACATTTAAAAACTATGATAAAAACAAACCCTAATAAGGGCTTAAACAGAGCATTACAGGGATTTTATTACACATATTCATACAACTTTGTTTTTGTTTTTGTTTTTGAGACAAAGTCTCACTCTTTTGCCTGGGCTAGAGTGAGTGCCATGGCGTCAGCCTAGCTCACTGCAACCTCAAACTCCTGGGCTCAAGCAATCCTTCTGCCTCAGCCTCCTGAGTAGCTGGGACTACAGGCATGTGCCACCATGCCTGGCTAATTTTTTCTATATATTTTTAGTTGTCCAGTTAATTTCTTTCTAATTTTAGTAGAGACGGGGTCTCGCTCTTGCTCAGGCTGGTCTCAAACTCCTGAGCTCAAACAATCCTCCCGCCTCGGCCTCCCAGAGTGCTAGAGTTACAGGCGTGAGCCACCGCGCCCGGCCCATACAACTTTGTTTTAAGTGACGTCTGTCTTCTCCAGAGTTACAACTGTAATCGAACGCCCTAGTCCTTGCTTTGGAGGGAAAATCAACACATTGTTTTTAATACCCAAATCACAGTGGTCCAAATCTCCCATCCATTTAATTGCCAGAAACTGAGCTCCCTCAAAGGGTTTCTCAGTTATTTCTGTGGGGTCCCTACAGGGGTGTCTTGCATGTCCTGACTTGTGACAACAGCTGCCACCCATGGCGTTGGCCTTCTTTCTTCTCGTCTGCTCTCTCTGTTATGCTTCTGCTTAGAGAGCATCAAGCTTTCTGTGGTTCCAGCCACCCAGTTTTCAACCACCTTCTTTTCCTCTGGGAACTGCCTATCCTCTCCTTCCCATTCATGTACTTGGGTAGATTTTATGTTTGTCCTGGCTGCAGGGCTGAGCCTATGCCTCTGGCCTTACCAGTCAGAACATTCGTTGCCCTGGACCATGCAATTGGTTCAAAGATGGTCAGGTGGCCCCACCTGGCAACGAGACACACTGGCATTTTGCTGGGCATGCTGGGAGAGAAGCTCTTTCTACTGAACTTGAAGTGTCCACTACATAGACTCTGGTCATGAAGCCAACTGGTAAAGAACAGAGCCAAGAGAACAGGGATGGTGACATCATCTGGGCCCCTGGGACAACCTGAGAGCTAACACTAGCCAATTCCTGAACTGTTCAGCCACGTGAACCAGTAAGTTCTTTCTTTTCTTTTCTTTAGGCCAGTTGATTTGTCACTAGACCCAAGAATCCTAAATGAATTACCTGCTGGCAGAGCAGTGTCAGGTGCTCTCTAAGGTCCCAAAACAGTTATGCTGTGTCTTGCAATTTACCAAGTCTTTCCCTTTTTTTCCCTTAGCACATTTTTATTTATTTGTTTATTGTATGTATTTAAGGTATACAACATGATGTTTTAATATACATAAACATAATGAAATGATTACTACAGTTAAACAAATTAACATATCTCTCATCTTACATAGTTAGCTTGTGTGTGTGTGTGTGTGTGTGTTTGTGTGTGTTAAGAGTACCTAAAATCTACTCTCAACAAATGTCCATTATATTATACAATACGATATTACTAACTAGGGTCCTTATGCTGTACATTAGATCTCCAGACTTATTTATCCTACCTAACTGCCACTTTGTGTCCTTTGACCTCCATCTCCCCACTCCCCCACCCCTGGTCACCACCTTTCTACTGTTTCTAAGGTTTTTTTTTTTTTTTTTTTTTAGAGTCCACGTACAGTAGACAGTATTTTTCCTTCTGTGTTCAGCTTACTTCATTTAGCAAAATGTCCTCTAGGTTCATCCATGTTATACCAAATAGCAGAATCTTCTTCTTTTTTTTTTTTAAAGGAGAATAATATTCCATTGCATAACAATTCCTTTACTCAGTCATCCACAGGCAGGTGCTTCGGTTGCTTCCATGTCTTTGCTATTGTGAACAACAGTACCATAGGACCCAGCAACCCCTCTTCTGGGGGTTGGAGGGAAACGAAGTCGTGATCTCATAAAGTTATCTATGCCCCCATATTCACTAGGTCTCTTTTAAGCTGCTTTGATGGCTTTTGCCTTTAATCTGCCTTTCCAAAGAAACGTAAAACCAGCCCAAGGGAGTGGTGGATGCAATCCCATGCCCCCTCTCTCTATATCGCCCCCTGGCTCCCACTAGCAACCAAAATGCCTCCCATCTCTCCCACATATACCCACTGATTTCAGAGGATGCACACAGGTGTGGTGAGCAGGTGAGTCGGTGGAGGCCAGTGGTGGTTACTTGAGCAGCATCTAGGCTCTTGCAAGTCCAAGCAAGGTGTCCTCATTCACCATGTCCTCAACCTGCATGACAAGAAATCTGTCCCTTAAGCACAAAATGCAAGTGCATAGAGAATGACCTTAAAGGGAAGAGTGGGATGGGGGAGCTCTCTCCAAGCTCTTGCTAAATATTTTGGTTTAAGCTGCATATATACATCTTTAAGGTCTCTTAAAATTCTTTCTAATATTTAAAAATTTTCAAGTCAATTACTCAGACTTTTTAAAAATTAATAAACCTTCTCAAATCTGTTCTTGTCAACCATTTTAATAGATTTTTCCTGCAGAGATCTTATCCCCACCCCCTCAAAATAAAACAAACCAGACAATAAATCAAGGCCACTGAAATGAAATCCAGTCTCACATCACAGAGCAACAGTTTTATGAGTGGAACGTGTGCTTGCTAATTTCGAGAACAAATTATTGTGTTTTATTTAGTGCAGTTCAATTTATACACTTTTAGCTATAGGAAATAAAAAATAAAGCCCACAGGCCAATTTTAATTTGGTCAATTTTTTCTTTCACAAGCATCCCCATGATAGGAAGAAACTGGCTCAAGCCAGAAAACCCCTCTCTGCTGTCTTGCCTGAGAGTAAACACAGCCACTCAAACTGAGAACTTATCTCACTTTAAGTATCAATGATATTTAATAGAGCTGCATTATTAACAGAATAACGTTTCCGCCTGGCAAAGCTGAAGTCAATATTTAATAGATTTAGTTCCCAGTTAGCAACTGGATTTGGGGGAAACCTGACAAAATGAAACTCAGTATGCAAACTAATAGCGTAGATTCAAAGATGACAAAATAAACATTTCCATAAATATGCATTCCTCATAAATATTTCAGGCAATGAATGGAAGGATATCCGATATTCTTTTTATCATTTCCTAATTAATATTCTTTAGATAGGCAATCCTGAGTAAATATTAGGCCTCTGCTAAAAAACAAAATATCCAACCAAGTGTTTTTGTTGTTGTTTTTGTTAAGGAAGTATTAGCAAGCTTTTTCAAAATTAAAAAAAAACTCACTTAGCCTTGATGAGAAGAAATTCCTTCTTATATTCTAAACACTGTAAGGAAAAATGGAGCGAGCATTCATGATCAGATGAGACAGCTGGAAGGAGCCTTAGAAATCGCCAGGCCTGGCCGCTCACTTTGCAGAGGCCAGCGCTAAGAGATGAGTTCAAGACTCCATTCTGCCCTAGCCTTGGCCTTCACTTAAATTCTGAGATTCAGTTTTCTTGTATGTAAAATGGGAATAATAATTCCTTATCCTGCTTCCTTTCCAGGGTAATATGGAGAAGTCGATGAAACAGCTTTTGTGAAAGTCTTTGCAAACTGTTATAAGACTCTAAACAAAAATCACACTGCCTAGGTCCGAAATCCAGCTGTGCTACTGACCCACTGAGTAGCTTTAAGTGAGTCAGTTAACAACCTGGGCCTCGGTTTCCTCAATTGTGAAATGAGGATAATATTATAATAGCACCTGCACGGCAGGGTTCTTGAGAGATTTAGATGAGTTAATTCACAACAAGCACATACACAATAATAATGCCTAACATAATAAGAACACAATACATGTTTGCACTGCTTCTTCAGCGTCTTCTTCTTGTTATTATTGTTATTGTTATCTGAGATGAGAGAATTCAGTCCCAGGGAGATTCAAGGTCACAATTCCATGGAGAAAGTGCGATGTCAGGTGACAGAGCTGATGCATTTAAGTCACTTTCTGTACCATGATGGTGATGTCTGCTTCATTCCGGCAGACTCTGGCCGGGTGCCACCCAGACTGGCATTTCCCAGTAGAGAAAGCATGTCTGATGGGAACTGTGGGTGGTGGAACCCACAGGAGACCTAGCCACAGTAAGCCCCAGCATGAGTTGCCACCCTCGGAGCTAAATCTTGGCACTGATTATCCACAGCCCAGCTCAGGATGAGCAGGAGAAAACCCTCCCAGAGGCCGGGTGGGAAAGAATGCAGCAAGGTCACCTGACATTCGCAGAAGGAAGGAAAACAAGAGAAGCCCAACTGCCCTATCTCTGACCCTGGACTAGGAAGACAACCATAAAAAACGTCACTCTGATTGATGCAGAGGTGATAAGGTGTGGAGCGGTGAGCCAACTCCCTTTCAAGGTTGGTGCGTGTTCTGGGGGCTTCCCTCCTCAGGGGCAGGCTTATAAATCTCGGCCGGTGTTGGTCATTGTAAATATGAAGTTGGTCTGGAGCGAGACAGCTGTTTTCTCTTCTAACGTGAGTACACCATGTGCAGGGACCCTCTGCAGAGGCCGAAGAACTTTCTTTAGAGAGCATGAGAGTGTCCAGGCCTACCTTCAGCCCCCCAGCGTGGCCACGGCCTTTGACCTCTCACCTTTCCACATTGCCGACTGCCTTTCAATCAGACTCCAGCCCTGTCTCCTTTCATAACAACAATTCAGCATCGCATTTTCCCCCCTGTGGGAGAATAATCAGGTATCGCCCAGAGACGCCAAGTGTACGTGGAACATCAGGTATTTCTTTGACTCTGGAGTGATGCCTTTCACGCAGTTCCAGCGTCAGTGGGGACACTCCCCGGTGGCCAGGACAAAGTGCTGCAATATTTGGGAGGCAGGTGGTGTGGGGACTACAGAGTACAGTGTGGGAGTTTCTTTGTTATTCTTGTCAGTTTTCTTTGATCTCTCATCCCCATCCACTTCCTTCCTCTGTTCTCATCCTCTGACTTTTCCTCCCTTTCTTTCACCTGTCATTTTCTCCAAAATGTGAGTGCTCCAGAAAGGAGCTTCTAAGAAGGCCAAGCTATTTTACTTCCTTTTCTTTTCTATTGTCACCCGAATGATACCATGCTAAGTAAATATTTTAAAAAATGTTTTAAATCAGCCCCATACAACGTGAAATCAACGAAAGGAAAGGCACCAAGAAATACACAAAGGGATGTGAAGTGCTTTGGGGACAAATCCATAAATGTTTACCTGGGCCTGCTTCTTAAGAAGATGCATATCAGAAAAATATTACACAGTTCTCAAATGGAAGCCATGCAGCATGGCAGCAAGACAGCACCTCCCTCACTCTTGAGCTTGCTTACTCTGGCCTCGAGACCTTCTCACCAAGGTGTCTCAACAACAAGGGTATGATTCCACGGTGCAGTTGGGCTTCATCTGAAGCCAGGACAATAGCTCAGAGATCCCACAACCAGAGTTGACTGGGTTTATCTAATAAGTCGCCTGCCTCTGAATTGATATCCCATGGGCAATGGGATAGTCTTTGGCTGATGTCCCAGGTGTTGAGTGTAGACCAAACCCACACCAGCTATCCCTCGACCACCTGGGAAGTAGGTAGAAATGCCAGTCTTCTTATTATGGTGCTGGCAAACAGAACCAATGAATTTGTTCCCTCTTGGAATGAAAGCACACACAGCAGGTACTATTATATTATTGCTATTAATAATACATTAAGTGGATGCAAAAGTGCCTACATATAGAAACAACAGTCAAAACCCCAAATTGATGAGAATTAACTTTGAACCTTTGCAGTACACAGTATATTACACTCGCACAACCAATTAAAAAGACATGTCATCTTGTTTGGAAAGTATCTATTGATTTTCCAGTTCATCAGATCAGGTTGATGTGTCTTTCAATGGCCTCGATGACATCATCAATATTTTTCTATTTAGAATAATGACTTATTTTATATGCCAACAGCTATAAAAAACAGCCCACCTATATATATTTCTACCGACACCAGCTTAAGAGCCATCTGGTTTTCTCTCTTTAACATATGATATTGGTAATTTGGGGCAAACGAAATGTTTTGGTCTTGTCATGAGACTCATTTAGAGACCACAGTAAATTTGTTTAGTTTAAAAACCAACCACTAAATCATATTTTCTCTATTAGAGGCCGACGCTCTCCACTGCATTTGGTGTCCAAATTACATTCATTTTAGAGTGAATTACATTCATTCCAGAAGCAGCCCCTGACTCCCTTCTCCCTCTTGTCCAAGAAGGCAATATACTCACCAGCTGTGTGATCTTTGGCAAGTGACTTAATCTCTCTGAAACGCATTCTTCTCATTTATTAAATGGGGAAAACAAGTGCTAGGTGACTTATGCATGTTACCTCTTTTAACCCTCATGGTAGACCTACAAGATTGGTGCCACTATTAGCACCACATTATAGATGGGAGACTGAGGTGCAGAGGGGCTAAGTAACTTGCCCCCAAACAACACAGTTAGTACAGGATGAACCCAGATAACCTAACTGCAAATATTCATAACTAGTTTACTTGCCTCATCGGGCTGTGTGGGGATGCAATGACATGGTTAAAACACCAAGATGCCAATTCTGGCCCTTGGTAGATGCTAAGGCGACATTATGGCAGAAGGGTGGGAGTCATGCCACTCGAGTTCAGATCCCAGCTTTATCATTTCGTACCTGTAGGACCTTGGGCAAACGACTAACCTCTGTTTCACTTGTCTCCTTGTAAAATAGTGGTAGGAATGGTGGCTACTTTGCAGCGTGGTGGTGAGGATAACATAGCTTGCAGCACGGACAGTGCTTAGAATACTGCCTGACACAGAATCAGCGCTCCGTAATGGCAACCAGGATTCTTAATAGGCTCTCCGTAAATGCTGTGCGCCCGTTCCTTCGTGTTCCTGTAAGCTTATATATATACATTCAATCTCAATCCATGACCTGTGGATCAGAAATTAAGCACCATCATGATCTTGCAAGAAGTGCCCTGCTGGAAGAATTCATTAAATGTCTTTTGCCACCAAGGGACAGCATAGAGGAAGAAGGAACTTAGCTGGTGGCTCCCTACATTTTTCTTCCCAAGTTAACATCTGTTATTAGTGCATGTAAAATTGAGTGACAGAACAGTGTCCTTCCAGGCCCTGCTTGGTGCAAGGTGGTGACATAATCAGAATTGGAAGTGAACAGAGTTGCTGTGAGACAATGTGGCTTGAGATTTGGCTCTACATAAATTAACTGTGTGATTTCAGGTATTCACAGCACTATGCTGAGTTTTAGCTTCCTCCTCATAATCTAGGATTAATACTATTTTAACTCACAGAATGGCTGCAAGAACTAAACAACAGAACACATTGAAGCTAAGTTCCCAACAGATGTCAGCTCCCTTCTTCCTATCACCCTCCCAGAAATGCATCTGGGGAAGGGGTGATAAGAGGTCTGTGCCTTTCCAAGTCAGGAATGCTTTTCCATTCTAACCGGAGTCTGGAAGAGACAAGGGTTTGCTTTGAGGGGTTCTGATTATGGAGAGTTTGAACATCTAAATATGTCATTGGGGGATGACATTTGGGGGCAGTCTTTAGAATCTTTTCAAGAAAGGGGCTATTCTAACCAGGCCAAGTCTGAGGACAGAACTGACCATCGACCAGCCCAGGAAATACAGCAGATGGGCTCTTGTGCGCAGTTCTCTGGGGGGCTGCCCGATGGGATTCCCACCAGGTGCTGGCAGTTAAGTAGCTTTGATGACAGTCTTGGTGCGTTTTTCCATAGCCCCCCTTGTCTGTTTGGCTAGTTGCTCCACTGCATTTTTTCCTCCTCGTTTCCAAATCCAAGCCTCAACAATTCAGCATTTGCTTCTATAAAAATGAGCCCAGATGGCTTTTTCTCTTTTACTAAGGAATGGAGGAAAAACGAGGCTGAAGCCTGGAGGCCTTGGGAAAGGCTTTTTGGGGAAGAAACTGAGAGCAGTCTGTAATCTCAGTCTGAGCTCTGTTTCTTTATTGCAAACATAACCCATCCCCAGGGGGCACCTGGGAAGGGCCGAAGCAGGGAGAGCCAGGTCTCCCCAAAACAAATCACCCTGCTGCCCGGTCAAGGGGAGGAGAGCAGTCTGACCCCCACCCACACGGTATAGCCACGGGACAATGATTGAGAGCTGCAGGGCAAAGGCTGGAGAGCAGGGAGGCTCCAGACAGGGAGGGAGTCACCGTGGGAGCTGGGCAGGGCTGGGAGGGCGGGTACTGGCCCAGTGGGCCAGTACCTTGGGCTAACCGCTTCATCTTTCTGGATCTCAATGCCCTGCTCTCTAAAGAGGGGAGAGTGGAGCAGCCCCGTGGTGGCCACACTGTGTCCCAGGAGCCCAGTGCCCCACAGCAGCGTCTCTGGGGCAGAGTCAAGGCCAAGCACCTCATGGCCAGCCTACACATGAGCTTTTAATTGACCTGTGCAATGTTTTTATTTTTCTTAAATATTGAAGTAGTAGCTAAAATTTCAAAACCAGTTTTTTTAATTAATAAAATTTATTTTTTATAGCAGTTTTAGGTTTACAGAAAAATTGAGCAAAAAGTACGGAGAGTTCTCATATACGCCCTCTCCTTCTCCCCCTCTCCCTGACCTCTCTATTATGAACACGTTGCATTAGTGTGGTATGCTCGTTGCAATCGATGGGACAACATTGGTACATTATTATCAACTAAAGTCCACAGTTTACATTAAGGTTCACTCTTTGCGTCTGCACATTCTACGGGCTTTGCAAATGCACAGTGTCATGTATCCACCACAATGGTAACATACAGAACAGTTTCACGGCCCTAAAAAATCCCCTGTGCTCTGCTCATTCATCCCTCCCTCCCCTACCCCCTGGAAACCACTGATCCTTTTACTCTGTCTACCTTTGCCTTTTTTCAGAATGTCATGTAGTTAGAACCATAAAGAATGTGGTGTTTTCAGTCTAGTTTCCTTCACTTAGCAATATGTATGTAAGGTTCCCTCATGTCTTTTCATGACTTGATAGCTCATTTCTTTCTAGTGCTGAGTAATATTCCATTGCATGGATGTATCACTGTTTATTTGTTCTCTCACCTACTAAAGGACATCTTGGTTGCTTACAATTGTGAATAAAGCCTCTGTGAATATCCATGTGCAGGTTTTTGCATGGATGTAAGTTTTTAATTCATTTGGGAACACAACTGCTAGATCATATGGTAAAACTATGTTTAGCTTTGTAGAAAACACTGTCTTCCAAAGATAGGGCACCAATTTGCATTGCCATCACCAGTGAATGAGAGTTCCCACTGCTCTACATCCTCGTCAGCATGTGGTGTTGTCAATTTTGGGTTTTAGCCATTCTAATAGGTGTGCAGTAGTATCTCATTGTTGTCTTAATTGACAATTTCCATGAGCTGTGATATGTGATGTTGAGCACCATTTCATGTTTATTTGCCATCTGTGTATCTTCCTTAGTGAGGTGTCTATTCAGATCTTTTGCCTATTTTTTAATTGGGTTGTTTGTTTTTTTATCGTTGAGTTCTTTGTGTATTTTGGATTCAAGTCCTTTATTGTGTGTGTTTTGCAAATATTTTCTCCTAGTCTGTGGCTTGTTTTCTCACTCTCTTAAAAGCATCTTTCACAGAACAGAAGTTTTTAAAAATCAGGATGTTTTACAAAACAATCTGGCTTTCTGGCTTCTCTTGGGAGCAGGTCTTGTAACACTGGGACTCTCCCCTGCAAGCCTAAAGCCATCCAGTGGCTGCCACTTTGGACGGCCGGTTCTCTCCAGTTCACCAGAGCTGTGCCTGTCCCACTTGACCCAGTGTCCTACCTTTCTGGTTCCCTGAGATATATGACATGGGTGACTCTGGCCTAAAGGAAGCTCCACCTTCATCTGTTTCCTACATTGGGTTCCACATAGATTTACTTTGAATAAAACCATCTGATGCTCGAAAAGAAAAGTTTAAACGTGCCTGGCTTAGATAATCTTCCTGTTCCTTCACCTCAGTCCTACCCTTTCATTGTCACATTTGACTTGAATGAGTGAAGAAACAATTGCATACACACTCTGTGTGGCTTCCTCTAATCGTTAACCGGTTGTGCTCACTCCGATCCGGGCCACGGAGCACAGTGCCTGTATGAAGGTCACCACCAGCAATGCCACTGTGCTCACCAACGTGCCTCACACCAGCCGGATCAATAAGAAGGAAACCTTTGCATGGAGTCACCTCCCAGGTGTGGATCGGGGTTAGAGTTATCTTACAAGGCAAAAGTAATTTAAACCCCAGATCACCCTTGACCTATGGAAAATAGGAGTCTTTATAGGTAGGAATCACCGTCGGCATGGAAAGATGTTCTCACATAAAGGCACCTGAGAATTGAGACCCGAAGGAAACCTCAGATTCCTGTCTCTCGGTTCATACTCATTCTAAAGCATAAAGCTATGGAGTGGGATGAGGGACAAACTCACCAGCATGATCTAAAGTACTCTCTCCCTTTCTGCTTGAACTAGTGTAGCTAACTTTCTCTAAGGAGCGTGTATAAGGCATGACTCTATTGTCACCAGGCCACTGGTGCAACTGGAAAAATACTTCTTGGGTTCTAGGGGGCCTAGCTCAGGACCTCACAACAAATTAGAGGTGAGAGAATGTTTTTGCATAAATTCCTCACCCCTAGGTAGTCTGGTATCCTATTGTGTGCACTTGTTGACCTTAGGTATGTAGAGCCTATGTTCATTTGCTAGGGCTGCTGTGACAAGGTATCATAAACTGAGTGGCTTAAACAACAGACATTTATCAACTCACAATACTGGAAGCTAGAAGTGCAAAATCAAGGTGTTGGCAGCGTTGTTCCTTCTGAGGGTTGTGAGGGAAGGATGTGCTCCAGGCATCTTCTTGGCTTGTAAGTGACTGTCATCTCCCTGTGTCTCTTCACACCCTCTTTCCTCTATGGGTGTCTCTGCGTCCAAATGTCTCCTTTATATAAGGATGCCGGTCATCTTGGATTAGAGCCCACCTTAGTGATGTCATCTTCACTAATTACCTCTGCAGTGATGCTGTTTCAGAATAAGGTCACATTCTGAGATACAGGGAGTTAGAACTTCAGCACATGCATTTGTAAGGAGGACACAATCCAACCTATAACAAAGCCTCTAGTGTAGGAGGACAAAGTCCCTTTTCTCCGTAAGTCAGTCAACTGGCTGGGAAAAATAGGTCATTGGGAAAGTGAATTAGTAAAGGAAGTCCATAAAACCAAAGCTTAATGATGGCATTCTCAACTTCCTCCATTCTTTTAGAATTTTTCTTTTTTTTTTCCCCAGGTAATATAGACATAATAGAAACAAAGAGATGCTAAAAATAAAAGGAAGTTTATTGAAAGTCCCCAAACTCTTCTCCACTCTTCTCTCAACCCATTACATCTGTAAAATCTATTCTAATGACTGTGCCATGAACAGCCCTTCAGGCAGCCACCTTGGCCAGGTAAACAGAGCTCTGAGATAAAGGCCAGTCCCACCTCTTGCCCAGCATTCAGAGATATGGTCCCAGAAGCTCCTCACTCAACTTCATGCGTTCCTGTGGTACTACTCTGTCCCTTCTCCTGTCCTACCACCTCCCAGCCACCACCTGACTCGCTGTTTCATCTCTGACTGGTGCCATCAGAGACTCGCACTTCCCTTTTCCTGGGGATCCACTCCACCAGCTTCTAGTCTCTGCTCTGTTTTCATCTCAAGAGCTTTGGTTTATCTTACGGAGTTTCTGGCCCCTAGGACACACCCCTTTCTTACGCAATCTTTCTCCTATACTGAAGCACGTTTTGTTTCCTTTCTCTAGTGAAATGGTGAAGGCATAAATTAAAGTTGAAACAGGGTATGTGGGGAGAGGCAGAGGGGAGCAGTGATTAGCAATGGGTCTGAAAAGGCAGATAGGCAGTTCCCAGGTGGAGAGTCTCACTGCTCGTGGGGCCCAGTGGAAAGAGCGCGGGCTTTGTCATCAGACAAGTGTGGGTCTGGGGAGCTTAGGTGCACCAGTACTGGAGCAAGGTCATTACATCTCTGTGCGTAGCTTTGAATACCATCTCGGCATCAACCACTCCCCAATTTCTATCTCCAGCCCTGATTTTCTTCCTAAACTGGAGGGTCAAATTCTAACTTCCTTCTAGACATTTCTAGTTGAATGTTGGATAGGCATCTCAAACTCAGCATATCCAAAACCAAACTCTCAATTTCATCCCCAAACCTGTTCTTTACCCAATCTTCTCCATCTTGGTAGATAAGTCCATTCATTTCGTACTCAAGCCAAAAACTTTAGGAGTCATCCTTGATTACTCTTTTTCTCTCTCATACCTCACACTTTTATCCATCAGCAAATCTTTCTAACCTTACCTTTAAATATACAATTTGTGTACTTCTCAACATCTCAGCCCCATCATCCTAGCTTGTGCCATCATTATCTTCTACCAGGATTATGAAAATCACTTCCTAACTAGTCTCTTTCCTTCCATCCTTGGCCCTCCAGACTATTTTTCTGATATTTACAGAAGTCTTTTTAAAAACATAAATCAGTTCATTTCACTTCTCTACTCAAAACCTTCTGCAACAGACCCCTAGCTGTTCCCCAACATCAAGTCTGCTTTCTTCATTTAAGTACAGACCCTCCAACTTTTACCTGGGCAACGACTAATGACTCTGCTTTCCAGCTTCTATTGCAGTTGCTGTGCCCATGGGATGTGAGCAGAGGAACGTGTACAATGTCCAAACCAGGCTCCAACAGAACGGGAAGTCCTTCCTCTTCCTTTGCCCCTGATATAGTTTGGATATTTGTCCCCTCCAAATATCCTATTAAAATTTGATCCCCAATGTTGGAGGTGGGGCTTGGTGGGAGGTGCTTGGGTCATGGGGGCGAATCCCTCATGAACGGCTTGGTGGCTTCCTCAAGGTAACAAGTGAGATCTCCCTCTATTAGTTCTCACAAATTTGTTAAAAAGAAGCTGGCACCTCCTCCCTTTTCTTGCTTCCTTCCTCTCACCAAGAGATGCCTGCTCCCCTTGGCATTCCACTGTGAGCAGAAGCTTCCTGAGGCCCTCACCTGAAGCCGATGCTGGTGCCATCTGCAGAACCATAAGCTAAATAGACCTCTTTTCTTTATAAATTACCCAGCCTCCGGTATTTCTTATAGCAACGCAACGAACTAAGACACCCCCCTTCTTACTGATGAGTGGTCACCCACCATTACACCCTGGGGAAGAGGGGAGCAGAGCCGGCCTAACAACTCTGAACTCCCCACCGGTGGATGTTACGTGAGCGAGAACTCGACTGCCATCTCCTTAAATTATTATAGCAGCTGGCGTGTGCCCTAGCTACACACCCTCCAACGCCTTGCTTTTGTAATTAGAATAAAATCTGAAACCTTCCCAAGGCCAGTGAAGCTCTGTGTGATCTTGCCGTTGGGTAGCTCTTGGACTTCATTGCTCATCCCCTTCCCTGGCTTTCTGTGCTCCAGCGACCGGGGCCTGTGCACGTGTCCTCAAATACACCAAGAACACTCCCTGTTAGGTCTCTGCTTACTTGACTCCTCATCGGGGAGCTCTGCTCTGGCCACTTGGTGGCCTCACACCCTGATTTAGTTTTCTTCATGGTCCCATCACTACTTGACATATAGCTATCTGTTTGTTGTCTGCCTGTGCCCTACCTCACTAGAATGTGATGTGACCTTGCTAAGAAAGGGACAGTGAGTGTGGTTTTGTTCACGGCTTTAAGCACATGGTACACTCTCGAAAAATGTTTGCCGACTGACTGAACGAACAAGCTTCTGTTTCCTCATCTGTAAAATGGGAATAGTAATTTCTGCCATGTAGGCTTGTGGTGAGAATGAGGGGACAAATGACAATGGCTGCATGTGGTGTCTGGCACTTGGTAGAGGCTTAGGAGACATTAGCTACCCAACTTTTTTTGAGCAGTTTCTTACCTTTGCACTAATGAGTGCATTTTAGCGGATATTTTCCTATTTAAACCTGGTAATTTGTTTCTTTGTTTTTCTTCCCGAATCAAAGAAGTCCCTTTCAATTAATACTTTCTGCGTTATAATATTTCTCTGTTTGTCCATTACTTCCTCCCAGTCCCTCTCACATTTGTCTCTATTCACCGGCAATATCCGTTTATTGGCTCTGTCATTGATCCAGACACCTCTGAAACCAGTGATGTTGTTTCTCATCACCGCTGTGCTCATATCCAAGCCTGGAACTTTCAGAAACAAGACACATCCCCGAGCCGGCAGCCTCAGGGGATGCTCCCTGCAGACTGTGTCTTTCAAGTTGGCAGAGGGAAAGTGCATCGTGTCTTGTATTTCTCCAACTTGAACATAGCTTTGCTGATTTAGCACAAATTTCCCATAAAAAGCCGGCCTCCAGGGAGCAGAGACTGAACTCGGAAAGTGTTATCCCAAAAGGAGAGCTTGTCGTAAAGTTATGAGTGACTGAAATGCGAGGCGCTGGGGCTGTGGGGAGTGAGTTAAACGGCAGCGATTTTACAGCTCCTGCGATTCTATTTCCTCCCGTGAATGCGCAACTATTCCCCCATGCGCCACCCTTCCCCGTGACCCCTGGCAAAAAGCAGCATTACCCTGTTCTCTCGCTGAAAAAGAGGATTAGGACCGTTACCAACAAAGCTACTTCCCATGGCAAAAAGAGGCTCTTGGATCGAGTGTTCTCTCTATGGTCACTGAAAATGACAATTCATTTCTCCTCCACTAGCGAAATGCTATCTCCAGATGCACACATGTGGATCCCATTGGAGTCAGAGAGGCCCCAGACACAGTTGAGGTCTCCTATTGGTGGCAAGAAAGTGGTGCTATAAAGACAAGCTCTAGAGCAGGGTGTGTATGTGTGTGTGTGCGTGTGTGTGTGTGTCTGCCTGTGCATACACACGTGGGCGGATGGGCAGAGGGTTCTTACCAAAACCTAAAACCTATTTGCCTTCATAGCTTGAATGGGGCCAACCTGATTGTCCTGAGAATCTAATGTTCATGCTCCAGTGTAAGAGTGGAGGTGATAGAAACGTTCTGGTTTTTGTTGTTGTTGTTAGTTATTTTTTTATTTCAGCATATTACAGGGGTACAGATGTTTAGGTTACATATATTGACTTTGCCCTGCAAAATGTTCTGTTGATAGCAATCACCAAATTTATAAAACTGTAAGATCTGCAGTGCAGGAGGTAGGAGGCACACAGGCGACAGCAGCATACACAGATTTGAGGCCACAGACTTTGTTCAATTCCCACTCCTGTCACCTTCTATTAATAGCTCTGTGTTCTTGGACAACTTCCCTAATTTCTCTAAGTACCAGCTTTCATGACTTCCCACCTTTTTGTCATCTATAAAATGGTGAAATGGAGATTAAGATATTATAAATGCCTGACATGTCACAAGTGCTCAAATGGTGGCCGTTATCATTTCAATTAATAGGAGGCTAGAGGACATCGGGCACGCTGCCCGTACCAATGCCACGCCTCCCCCCGCTGCGTGCACGTATCCACACACACACACACACACACACACGAATCCACACACACACATATCCACACACACACACATACACACACACGAATCCATACACATGCACACACACACGTATCCACACATACACACACGTATCCACACAGACACACACACACACACACGTATCCACACAGACACATACACTCCACGGAAATACTAAGCCTATCAGGTATGGCACACTCTTGCAAAGGTCTGCTTCCTGGCTCCAAGTCCTCCCCATTCACAAAGATGGGACCACTGACCTCCATTTCAGTCTGGAAGTCTCTGGAGTGCCCCAGAACAGCAGCTCAAGCAGGTTGCCCCTGAGCCATTCTCCATGCCTAGCCCCACTTGGAAGTATAAGAACCGGATTCTAATCTTGCCTCCATTCTTGCTAGCCATCGTAAACTTTGTCCATGCTGGTTTAAACACGTGATGCTGGACACTGGTCTGCAATCGTCACAACGGTGTCAAACTCAAGTAAAATAAAATGCCATGGGTACTCTCCACGTATTCTGCTTCTTTCGTGCACAGCACTTAGTCTGTGGTTATAATCATCTGTGCAATGATTTGTTTACAATCTGCCTCCTCCACTAGACTGTAAGCTCCACGAGGCCTGGCTTGTTCACCATTGCAGCTCAGTGTAGCACACCATAGCAGAGTGACTAGAATACGGCAAGCCTTCAATGAATATTTGCTGAATAAATGTGAGAACGAGAATGTAAAAGTATCTTGAAAACTGCCAAGCACATATTAACGTCAAATATTATTCTTATTATGAGACATCATGTAAATACCAAGTGATTGGTTACTGGGTTGCCCTGTTCAACCAAATTATATATGTATTTAAGACTTTTCCACTGTACTGTTTTTAGGCATATCATTTCTGCTTGAATGAATATGATGCTTTCAGTCATTTCTATAGAAATTCAGCATGGAGCCCTGATTCAGGGGTATAAAATCTTGCATTTAACATTGCTTCCTTGGAAAAACAGATTTTTTTTTTGCTGGTCATGTACATGTGGGGGTTACCTATATTTTATATATCCATTCATCCACATATCCATTAATTGATTCATTCACATACTTAGGAACTATTAATGAAATGCCTATTTTGTGGCAGGCACGTATTAAGTGCTGAAGACACAATGATAAATACGACCAGTGGTCCTTGTATGCATCTCACCGTCTACTGCGGGAGCCCGATCTGTAAAGGCAGCCACAACAATGTGATGTGGAACAATGGAGAGGTACACGTGTCACAGCCATGATGGGGCACAGAGCAGGAAGCACGTATTGGAATGGGGTGGAGTGTTGGAAGAGGCCTTTCACCCAGTCTTGAAGAATGACTATGGGTTTTCTAGGTGAACGAGATGAAAAAGATGTATTCAGGTATTGGGAAGAGCATATGGTTTGATGAATAAAGGAAGACAAATGAGTGAAAGAATAACTGAGGCCATGAAGGAAATAAACCTAAACTATCTGCCAGCTTGTAGCTCAACTGTGTGGCTACTTATGGATGGAGACAGGTGCGAGGAGCTCCTTTTAACTAACATGCTGCCCGAGTAGCCAGAAAGGATGCCTGGAACCATGGGAATAAAATGAATTTCAAGAAAGGAGTTTTAGGCAGATACCAGCCACCTGCCCACTTCCAAGACGAGGATAAAAAATAATCTTCAGTGCTGTTACAACCAATTTGGAAATGTCAAAATGCTACAGAGGACTTCGTCTTCACATGTCACAAAGGTGTTCCAAAGAACGGATGGAGTGGTGGACATTTTCCTACTCTCCAGGATGCACAAATGCACTTTGCTTCAAAGCAGGGGACATTGTTAAAGACAACATTATTCTTCCCAGAAAGCCAAACCAAGTGCTTTTGAAAGCCTCTGACTCTGTTCTGAATGCATCGCAACCTATGCATTTAAAATCATTTTCTAAGCTGGGACAATGACACAAACATCCACACAACACGAGCTGCCGAGGATAAAGTTGGGCTGCCTGGTCTAGTTGAGCTGAAAAGTGCTGTTGCAAGGTGTTTTTATTTAAAAATTCTTATTATTTTTTAAAGAATTCTTGTTATAAATAAAAAAAATTATTATTATTCAAGTGCATGCTGAAACTGAATCATGCCATTCTTACATAATTTTTCATTGGATTGTTGCAACCCATAAAGAAATCCAATTAAATTTCCCTTGCAGGCACAGGCCTTCATTCAAGGGGCCTTGAAAAAGCTGGTTTGTTGTATTGTATGGCAGGTCGATGAATCGAGAAGCAGAGAGGGCCTGTCCCGGTTCTTGTCCTGTGTGACATGATGTGAAGACAGTCCGCCAGCAATGTTTCAAAGAGCTGCATTATCAGACAACATAAAGGCCTCCGTCCTTTCTGCTGCCGTGCTGCAGAATATGCACGTACCAGTGTCTCCGTCTGATGAACAGTTTTGAACACCGTATGGTTAACATATTCCTTTCTGGATCTCACGAGCATTCACCATCATTATCCCAGAGACATCAGACTTGGGGTGAAGGCTGGAGTATGCCAGAGATAAGATAATGTTTTTGAAGATGTTTTAAAGGGAATGTCCTGGAAACCAGACTACACAAACATGTGTTTTCACTACTTAAAAAGAAGGCAGAGGCCAACGTGTCACAGAATTGTAATAGTTTACTTTAATCTGTTTCTTGGTTGCTATCTGGGCTGTTTATGCATTTTCCTTCATTGGCTTACATATTATGTGGGGGTCTCAATTATTTCCAGACATACAGAATTTTTGTTTTTAAATAAAAATTCTGCATGAGTAGACACACAAAACACACACACAGACACACACTTTTTCCCTCTATCTTCCCTCAAGTATAGCAAAAAGCTCTTCTGAACTTCTGCCATGTAAGTGAAACTTCCTTTAAGATGTCAAGCATGTGGCAGAATTCAGTCTTCTGGCCACCTATTATGCTAGATGCGGAGTACTAAAGTTAGAGAGAAAACAAAGAGGAAAACACCGGTAGGCATGATGGGGGAAGATGCTACTGTCTGCATTTCTTTTTGAAGTGCTACCTGAAAACTATTTTACATTCTCTTCTCTTGCTGCCTATTTTTTGTTTGTTTGTTTTTGTATTACTTTTCATAGTATTTCAAAAAAAAGTAGCAATTGCCTAATTGTTTTCTAACCTCAGCTATCAGCAAACATGAGAAGCTTGTTTCACTACAGCTGGGTTTTATGGGACAAGGGAGGTCATTCAACTCTGCCCTTTCAGACTCTTTCTCTCTCTCTCTGTTAGAGGGTACAGGCATATCTCACAATCAAATTTTCAAAATAATTCACTTATGCCATTTCCCTGCACAAGGAATGCAGGCTTGTATCTGTCTGGCTTTAGCAAGAAGCAATGATTTGATTGGTGACAAGATATGTAGGCAGATATCACTGTTTTATGTAAAAAGATTCTTAGGGACCAAAGCATGCTTGAGTGTCGATCTGTGTGTTTAATAATTGGGAAGCTGCACTGGGGCTTTAGCTGTAGTGTTTGCAAATGATTTATGTGTCAGAAATGTTTTTTTAAGTTGGAGTTCCGAAGTGAGGCCTTGTGATTATGACTGTTCATCCTAGAGGTGCCCAGTTAAAGGTGGAAAATGGGGCCCATGGAGGATGTAGAGCACTCCCTCCTTTGTTTTGGGTTTCTGAATTCCTTACCACAGAAAATTTCCTCTATTTTCCTAACGTACAGCTCTCTGAGCCTGAAAGTATCAAAGTGAGATGGAAGTGTCCCTCACATGCAAACCTTATAAAACCTAGAAAAGGTGTCTGTCTGTGTGCAGATGTGTGTGGCTTCTCATAGAAGAGCCCTAAATTGTTCTTTAGATTAAAAGTAAGTCCTCCTTGCACACCAAGTCCTAATTGGACACAGATTCTCTCTCACAAAATGACCAGGGTCCCCAAGAAACCAATCCTGATGCACTATCAAATTCACCCGGCCCTCGAGGGTCACAGCCACAAGTCAGCCTTTTGCTGAATTTGGCCCAGGCTTTTGGTTTTCAGTGAAACATGAGCTCAGGGAAGAACTCTTTTCTTCAAATTTAGCTATGGACATTTCAGTTTTGTTCTTTTTACTGGCATCCCAAGACACAAACCCCACCCCACACAAACCCCAGTCCCAGAGTGGCACTTTCACTAAAAAGGAAAACTTCAAAAGGAATTGGGTTGCAATGATTCTATTCTTGAGAGGACCCATAACTGACTGTTAACTGAATTATTTCCCAAAGAAAAACAAACCACACTCAAATTTAAAAGATAAAGGCTCAAATGTTGTTGCTCTTTGTAATGCAAGTTTTTCATTTTCATCAAATAGCATTTATAAAATGTCTGCCCAGTGGGGGGCAGTGGGGCAGAACTCTTGGATTAAAAGAACAGCTTCCCCCTTCTCTGCACATACATAGTGGGATCTAATAAAAATGAAGAGCTCTAGAGAATGTGGCCAAATAACTCATACACTGGAAGATTAACTCCGTGTCTAATCAAGCCACTAATTTGTTCTGAGGAATCTCTCTGCACTTCATTTTGCCATTTGTAAACCAGAGCTCCTCATCATTGTGCAAGAAAATTAAATTATCCCGAGTACCTGGAGCCACAGCAGGGAGTGGACAAGGTTAGGTAAAGACAACATCTGACCTGGTGGAGTTTGCAGACGGAAAATCCAGGAGGATGAGAAGTCACACACGCCAACTTGCAGGCATTGGAAAAATAGGAAAATTACAGAATCTTCATTATGTGAAAGCTGAGGCAGCTGGAAGGAGGAAAAGACATCTGTGCATTGAGTGTCAAGATCAGTGACCAGCACCCTTCTGATGGGCAGAATGGTCACCGGGAAGGAAATGAGATTTCAGAAAATCTTTGACAAATAAAGGAGGAAGCTGGGCAAACTGTGTGGAATAAAAAGGCATTTCCAGCACAGGAAGAGATAGAGAGCATGGTAATGCCATTTTCTTGGGGGGGCGAGCGGGGAAGAAGGGGAGTATGAGGTTATGTATTCTTAAAAACTTTGAAGTTGGTAGTAGGAGACATAGTCCCTCTCTAGGTCTTAAAGGAGGAAGAAGCACAGGGTGGGGTGTTAGAATGAAGCTGTGTTGAGAAGAGCATGTTTCCAACGCCTGTGAGAGGTGTGAAAAACAAAATCCTAAAGAAACAGAAAAACATTTAGGGGTAGCTGGCACTGGGCTAATAATATCAAATAAAGAGAGGAGTGGTGGGGCTCATCTTTGCTTAGCAACGTCTAGTACATTTTCACAAAGAACCAAAAATACCTTAGGGACACACACACACACACACACACACACACACACACACACACACACACGGTTGTCCTGAGCACCTGAGAACTTTTTTTCCTTTGGCGTTGGAGACCTAGGATGACATTAAAAACCTGAGATGTCCCTCGCGTGTGACATATTTGATTAAAGGGTCTAAAGAGGATTCCCAAGGCAGACTGGCTAGCTGAGAGTTAGTTCCCAGCCCTCTTCCTCCGCCTGAAACAGAGTCTGAGGTCAGGTGGCAGCAGCAATTTTGAGGACCCACTGAGATTCACGTCTGAACCACCAGCCCAGATGTACTGGGGCCAGAAGGATTGATCTAGACTGGAGAGTGGGCCAAAGGGGAAGACAAAGACGGGAGTGCATCTTAGACTGGAGCCATTGGAAGATGTCATCGAGCCATTCAAAAAATAATTCCGAGCCAGGACAGTGCTCCAAATGAGCCCCAGCAAACACCACCCGGGAGACAGCTGGGCCTGCCGAGCAGTGACCAGACATTATAAGCAAAATTAGCCAATTAATGGGCTCTCGCGTCTCGTGGCCGGATCGCTGCGCTTGCTGCTGCGGAGCCGCACACCGCCCCCCGCCGTCGCGGGCCGCTCCACCAGGTGAGCGACAGAAGGGCGGCGGCGGGGAGGGCTCGCCAGATGGCTGAGCGGCCAGGAGCTGCGCTAAGCGTTTTCTTTGCTGCAACTTGCTCTCAACGCAGGCACTCTGCTAACCTTCGGAAGTGATTCTGATCTGTACCCAAGTTCCAAGAGTTGCCTAAATGGGCAATTTTCACATGCTATCTCTACCCGCCACACGCTAAAACTATTCTTTTTCCAAGATTTTCCAACAGTGAACTGAGACCTCTACTCCTGCTTTAGGTTACTACAGCAGCTGTTCCTTTTGAGGACTTGAATGTGTTTGGAGGATATTCTTTTATTCGTTTTTACAACACAGCTGACAAACTGCCATCAGGAAGGTGAACATTGTCCCCACTTTACAGGTGGGAGGTCAGGGTGAAGAAGTGTCAAATAACTTATCTGTGTATGTGCAGAAAGCTGGGAACGGACTCCCGCTTCCAATTACAAACTGGACCACATCTTCCAACTGTGCACTTTGGGCTCTGGTAAAGAAGCTTTTAAGAAAAAAAAGGCAAAAACACTTTGCTCCTAAATTAAGACAAGTATAGCTGTTCGTTTTGTATGCCACAGAGAGAATAAAAACCCTGCATTTTGTGACATCTGTAATATGACTGATGTAGGGGCCTGAGTGGACGCTGCTTCAAAATGGGAAGCAAACATCATAACAGTATCATTTGTAATATTAATAAAAATAGTCCAATTAAATTCAAGAAATACGTATCGCATACTGATATTGGGAGGGCAGGCATTGAGCTAGGCTTTTTAAGATATTTTATTCTTAAAGGGAGAAATTATTCCCACATTCTCTACATGAGGAACTTGAACACGTAAAAGCTTAGGAAGGTGTAATTGGATGGATAACCAGCTTCCTGCCCCATTTCCCACCGTCCACCCAGAGCCAGGGAGGAGGAGACGACTTGGTCCAAGGACTCCATTTGGCCATTACAAGCTTTGCTTGAGGGCCTCTGTGAAAAGAAGGGAGCAACCTCAGGGGAAGGGCTCAGAAGACCAGGAGTTTAGAGCTGAGGGCGGAAGTTAAGGACGTGGGGGCTCACAGCAGAGCGAAAAGCAAGGAAGGGAAGAAACGGGTGCAGAGTCTGGGAAGAGGGCGACACCACCACTCACTGGACTCCGCCCCCACCACCATCACACCCCCGCCATCACTCTGCGAATCATCAGAGAGAAATGGTCCCAAGGAGGAGGGTGAGATGTAAACCAGTTTCTAAGGCTCGGTGCTGTGGTTCATTTCGTCCCTGGAGCTGCCCAGAGGCCGGGCCAGCAGGGAAGGCACGGGAGCCCACCTGCAAAAACTCCAGAGCAAATGCAGGCTGAGTGACTGCTAAGGACACACAGCGCATGAATGATGGAACAGTGCAACAGTCCAGAAAGGACGAGTTCCATCTGCTATAGAAACACGGAAGCTACACATGGGACTCCATTCAGGGAAGGAGCCACTCAACTAAATGTCAACTTTCCTGAGTTTTAAGCCAGACAAACAAGGAGCCAGAATCTTCTCATCCAAGTCTCCTGCATTGTTTCCTTTTGAAAGAATCCTTCCTTAAACACAGGCCTCTTTCCTGACTAAATATGTCATTTCAGCCCTGCTCATTCTGCTTGTTACCACGATGGTGCTAATTCGAGCATGGCTCACTTCAAAGTTGACACTGATCCTCCTCATAAGCAATTGTTCTGCAGCCAGACCCATCAGTGGCTCCCGTCAGCCCCTTTCAAGCATGGCGCCAGCTTTTCAAAATGCTGACAAGAGTTCCCCTCTGTTGCCTAGGACAAGCTGTGGTTGTCCTTTTCTGAGCATGTAATTGTCTCCTGGGGAGAGCAGATCCCCCTGCCCCATAGGCTCAGCCACCTGTCTTTCCCATCGCAGCAACTGGTAGCTCAGACTCAGGCAAACGCTGGGGAAAGTTGAGACATTTTAGAGGTTGGCGCCAGAATAAGGTCATGAACCAGAATAAAAACAGGACCAATTCGTGACATCCATGGGAATCTTTAAACTGCTGCCCTGGCATGTAAGACCATGGGTCTAGAAGGGTTGCCTTTTCTGCTTCTAGGGGGAACCCACCAGGGCTGCCCCAATGGCGATCTTACTCCTTTTTCTCCTTTTTAAGGCAATGGTTCTCCAGCTTTAATTTTTCACCAGGGAACTTGTCAAACATGCAAGTTTCTAGGCTCCATCTCCAGAAGTTCTGATTCGGCAAGTCTGAAGAAGCCCGGGAGCTGCGTGTTTGACAAGCTCGTCTGTGATTTAGACATAGGTGGTCTTGAACTACGTTCTGTGAAACTCTACTTTGAAGTCCTAAGCAAACAAAAGTCCTCTACCTCCCTTAAGAACCCATCCAAGAATTTAAAAAGCTTCAGAAAATTCTTCCTTATGTCTATTCCTATGGGTGTTTGAGACTCACGGTGACATTCCTTGAAAATGAAATAAATGCATCTAAGTCAGAGGAAGACAAGAGCCAGGTGTCAGCTGCTACATCACTTCCCCAGCTCTCCCACCCCTGTTTTCTCACAGCTGTGTCTTCTGATGGGCAACCCCTGCAGCGCTGGAGGACCTGTGGCCAATCGCGATTTTCAGGAAGGAGTGTGTTTGCGGCCTCAGTCCCCCTAGAGGGAGAGGATGGATCTGGAATTAAGTTATCCGCCATCCAGACACGATTCCCAGGGGCACGCTAGGGTAGGCACAGCTGTCACACTGAGCTGTGACATGCCTCTCTGTCCACCTCGGGCTTCCCACCTCCACCTGTGGGCTCAATCTCAAATGTGGGGATTCTGCCATGCCCCCATTTCTCATCCTCCACATTGTCTTCCTCGAGCTCCCCTGGATCTCAGGCCCTGACTTGGGAACATTCTCCTCATGAGGGTCTGAGCACCCCCTAGGACCAGGAGGGCATTGTGCCTGTCGTCAGTGCTCTCCACCATGTGTCTCCAGTTCTCCTCCTTTCCCCTGCCTACCTGGGGAGATTGTACTTCCTGGATCCCTTGGGTAGGGCCTTGAAACTAGTGCTGGCCAATGAGTTGCGAGTAGAATCCATGAGGGTCACCTGTTGGATAGAGCATTTATTTACTGATGTAAGCCCCCACCCCCAAGCTCTCTTTTCTCTTAGGCAGGGTGACTGGCAATATTTGAGATGATGGCTATCACACCAACCTGTGCCCCTGAGTGACAACGATGAACTGAGCCCCTTGCTCATGCAGTGGACGCACAGTAAGAGCAAGAACAAACTACTGTGGTTCTAAGTCACTGAGCTTTGGGGGTTGTTTGTCACCACAGCATCACTTAGCCTGTCCTGGCTCATGTGAGGTGCTCTTTTCAGCTCTTGCTGATCCCCTTCCCCAGGACTTGAGTCCTCTCCTTTCATCCCAAACTGTCAGCGAAAACCTCCATGAACAGAGAGATTGAGCAGAGTGAGAGCGCAGCAGGCCTGTGCATGGTGGTCACGATTCTCCCCACCTTTCACAGGACTCATGCTTGACTCAGTGTCATCTGTGTTTTTATACCCTGGGGACACCGTGCCCCAGGCTCTCTTGCTGCCTTTCCAGCCAGGTGAACTCCCTCCATCTCACATCTGACACCCTGGTGTAGGGAGGCTCAGCCAGGGTCACACTTCCTTCTCCTCCTCCTGGTGCAGCGTTGCTTCCCCGTCTGCTCAAAGCTTCCTCTGAGCCCCTTCTCACAATGACAAGGGAGGTAGTTATCTTTATGATTTCTAGAAATATCTTCATCACTAGAAGTTTTTGCCTAGAGTTGGAAAATTACTACAAGTATATCCAACCTCACTGTCTCTATTTTTCATGAAGATGATAATATAACTGCTAGAAATAATTCATTTCCAGCAGTTGCCTTGTCTACCCTGTGTTCCGATTCCTAAGGACAGTTGGCAAGTGAACCTCCTCCGCTGCAGGCCTTGGCAGCTCACGTGACTATCTGGTTTTGCAATGATGACAAATGAAATTACTGCAGGTCCTGGAGCCTTAGTCCCTGGAAACCGTCAGCAGGATGACAGCTCCTTCTATTTGGCTTGTAACAGTCTCTTCCAGGCAACTAATCACCAGACAGGGTCTTCCATCCAGAATGCAGAGTTTTTAATCTCATTTTGAAGAATTAATTGCACAATCTTGGTACTAGGATTATTCCTCCTCGAGAATTCCAAAACCGCAACTCAGTATAAAAGGGGAATGATAACCCCAAGACATGATAACATAAAAAAGGAAAAATTTAAAGAAGTTACATGCTTAAAAACAAAGTGAGGTTTCAGAACATATGTGAGTGTAAAGAAATAATTTCTGATGTAAATTTTTTATTATGATTACAATAAGTAAAAGAGATTTAGTTAAGATTCAGCAGAAAGGGGGCTTTGCTGGAGGGCATAAACCATTCTTATTCCTTTTTCTAGGACTTTCCTCTTGCCCCTGCACCTGATAGGGAGCTTTGCACTAAGAAGGTATTCAATTAATGCCTAAAGAACTCGAATTTGATGCATTTGACCTCATCATAAATGTTCTGTGTTTAGTATACATGTGATTTGCAATGTGATGTGTGTGTGTATGTATGTATGCAGGAGTGTATGTGTGGGTAGGTGTGTGTACTCGGAAAAGTATATATAGAGAGAAAGAGATAAAAATATGTAAACAGTAAATATGAAGACATTCATTAAGTTCTTCTACAAATATTTATTGACTGTCTTCTATGTGCTAGACACCAGTCTAGGGACACAGACAAAATTACTAGCCTAGCGATATCTATATATGAATAAAGGAAAGTAAATAACAAATAAATAGATTTGTGTTATGAAGAAAAATAAAGCAAGATGAGGGAATAGAGCATGATGGATAGGGTGTACTGGGTGGCCAGGGAAGCCCATTCGAGTAGAAAAATGAATAAATCAGGAATTACATATATAGCTGTTTGTGCAGAAGGCATTCCAGGAAGAGGAAACAGCAAGTGCAAAGGCCCTGAGGCAGGAACTATTTTGTGTATTACAAAAACAAAGATGCCAGTGTGGTTGGAACAAAATGAAAGGCAAGGAATGGTAGGAGGTGAAGCTGAGAAGGTAGGCAGGGGGGACCAGATTATGTAGGGCTCTGTATGTCATGGTGAGCATTTTGAATTTTGTTCTAGAGTAAAGGGATGCCACTGGAAGATTTTGAGCAAGAGAATGATATGACGTGATTTAAATTTTGAAAAAATTTCCCCTGTGGCAATACAGAGAATAGGCTGTAGATTACAAGGACCAGTTGTACCTAATTATATTGAGTTTCATTCTTCATGATTAAGATTACAATCAGACTTCCTTTTCAAGGGAGAGTGATCACCAGGACCCTGCATGCTTGGTATTTCAAATGGAGTCCTGCCTTCGTGTGCCCACCCTTTTCTCTCAGGATCTCATTACAGGAAGGAATACTGCAATATAATCAAAGAACCAGGACACCAAAGATTGTTCCGTATGGATTTGAGAACATAAAGGGGTATCTCTGGGCTCCAAGGAGGAGGGGGTAGAATAAGAATAGAATTTGTACCACCCTCCTAGCCTCTCCACCCTCAGTGCTGTATCTAATAATTACCAGCTCTGAAAAATGAAAACACAGAGTAAGAGCCACATTTATAGCACCTCCAGCCTTGAGCATGAACCAAGGGGGAGCCTTCTGATATTTTGGCTCCTTACCAATTTGACTTGGCACCAAGACACTTTCAAAGGAAGGACAAAATATTTCTGAGGGCTCTCCAAGTTAAAGTTTTTCTTCTGCCACTAAGAACCTCACAAGATAGTTTGCCCATCATAGGTTCGCCCTTGCAGCCTTTTGCAAAATGCAAAAGCCCTCCAGATCCTTTTTTTGTAAAGCATGAGGCAGAGAGACAGAGAGACAGAGAGACAGAGAGAAGTGGTCACCAAAAGGAGGTAGGTCATGGAGCCAGTAGTGGGCTCTGAAAGACCTTCATGCTCCAGCTGGAGAAAGAAGACCTTCTCCCCGCATCTGAAGTTGCAACTGACATCACTTTTCCAAACTCAGACTTTAGGACTTATCTTGTCTGTGTGATGACGTTTAAGACTCTTAACTCTCTGATCTTGGTTTCCTCCTTTGTTAAAAGAAAAAAGGATTGGACTAGGTGACTTATCCATGATCACTTTAGCTTTAAATTCTTATTTTTGTGCTCACACACAAAGAGAATCCAAACCAACGCATTCCAAGATCAGTGACCTAGTCCTATCACGCGGACATTCAAGCATGAATTCCAAGACCTACTCTAAGTTATGTTGCATACTATTAGATATGTCATTGTAGCTTCTATTCTTATCAAGGAAATGAAGGCAGACAATCAGAAGGAAGGATGGAGGGAGGGAGAGAGAAAAGGAGGGAGGGTAGGACCTGAAAAAATATGCAAGTAATACCCACCAGATAGAAAATGGCCTTCTTTTCCCACTATTGGTAGAAATAAAAGCTTCTTGCTCTTCAGTGTAACCCGTGCGTTGTGGGGCTGGAAGATTTGGTGGCACTGGCTCATGTATCAACCTTCCGACTCACACCATTTTCTTTGGAAAATAGTTTTGAAAGACATTTTCCTCTTCCTTTGCATTTTCCTTGGACACCAGTGGAGAGAGCACATGCAACCAACTTCTGCGATGAGTCTTCATGTGGCAAAATGCTCTTTCCTGCTGTCACGGACTCACGGCAATAAGAGACAGCTGGCCACCACGGGGAAGCTCTAACTACTCTGCTTGTCTTACCCTTAACTAGTGCTCCCTGGAGCTCGGGTCTGGTGTCTCCTCTTGGAGACACCATTGTTGGGATAAAATGCTTTGTAATCAGTTCTCTAATAAAGAAAATAGAAAGAAAACCCGTGTTTCTACGCATAGGACGAGACCAATCAGTTGACTTATTCAGACCTAAGCAGCAGCTTCGAGGAGCCCACACAGCACCGTCTCTGATGCCACACGGCATCCGTGATCATAACGAGGTTCTGTCTCCCCTTGCGACTTGATCATCTTGGAGCAAGTCAGAAATAAACCTGTGGTATTTGAATCGCGTGGAGCCAGTGGCTGCTAAAACTCGGAGGCCTGAGAAGCAACATCTGTCGGCCTCTCTCTTCCCACAAGCAGTGTGTGGCACTACCAGGAGCGCATGCTGAGCAAGGCCGGTGGCTGGTGCCTGGGCAGGGGAGACGCAGCAAAGCAGTAAACACCACCCCTTCAGCATGTGGGGCTTGGCTGCCTTCTCTTTCCTTTCCCTCTCACGCAGCAAAAGGGAAATTTATTAGGCAGATTTCTTCCACAACAGAAATAGTGTGGGAGTCTCAGCGTTTGGCACAGACTTGACTTTGGGTCTGCAAGATGTCAGGGCCATGATGCGCAGTGGCCAAAGCCATTTGTCTTGTGTTTACGTACAGTCTGAGGGACATCAGCTCCCAGGAATTAGGGTGGTCGTGTTGCTGACCTTTCCCAGCCAGCTCAGCACAGAAGGTGGAGGCAGACAGCAGAGAGGCCCAGAGGCCAGCAGGAGAAGCAGAGCCACGTGAGGGCCCCTGGCAGGGGAGGCACATTTTCTTGGGTTCTGCACCCTTCTCTATGGAGTCTGAAACCGGAAACAAATTTTGCTTGCCTATTCAAGCTCCTCATTTTTCTAGGCTCTTCATGGAATTTAAATTTCTCTTCCTTTTCTCTCCTTACCTTTGGCTTGGAGTTAGAATGATGCCCACGTTTCCCAAAGCAGGCAGGAGAGTGGTGCGGTCTCGACTGCTGGCGGTGGGTGTCTGGGCCTCTGGAGGGTGACGGGCACCCTGGCTCCAGTCCACAGGAAACCGCCTCCCAGGCACCCGTTGTAATTGCTTTGGGAAAGTACAAGCCCCGAATCCAGCGTGATGTCTTTGGGGATTCCTGAGTAAATGAACTTCCGGGAAGGGTCTCAGAGAGGCTATGATCTGAGAATGAAAGTGCTTTTGGAGTGCAGGATGAGCAGAGAAACCACACGTGTGCCGGGCAGTGCCCTCAGGCCGGGCGTGCCCATTAGTGCCAGTTAGACGCGGGTGCTCCGATGGGAAGCCTTGAAAACTCTGACCCAGGGGGCAAAAGATGATGGGCCAGACTCATTCACCAGCAGTCTGACTCATTGCAGATACTCCCCAAATATTTCAACGGTGGAACGAGAAAGAAATTCACTGAACATTATTAACGTGTGATCCCAACTGCGCCCCACCACGCCCTGCCCCAGCGGTATGTGTTTATAAATAGGGTCTCTGGGACTAAAGCCAAGGAGGCCGTGCAGCGCGTTGGCTGAGGGTGGTCTTCAGAATCAAATAACCCTGAATCCGAGTCCTGGCTCTACCACCTATGAGCTGTGTTAGTTTTGGCAACTTGCAAACCCTCTTAGTCTCAGTTTCCTGGCCTGAAAATGGGGATTATGCTAGTGCCTACTTCACAGGGTTTTGTGAGGATTAAAAGAGGTAAAATATGTGTAGTGGCTAATTTTATGTGTCGACTTGACTAGGTTCTGGTGCCCAGCTGTTTGGGCAAACACCAGTCTAGATGTCACTGTGAAGGCATATTGTAGATATGATTCATTTAAAAATCAGTAGACTTTAGGAAAAGCAGATTACCCTCTGTAATGTGGGTGGGCCTCATCCAATCAGTTGAAGGCCATAGGAGAAAAGGTTGAGGTCCCCTGAGGAGGGAGGAATTCTGCCTCCGGACTGTCTTTGGCCTTTGGCCAAAGACTGGCCTACCCTGCAGATGTTGGACTTGCCAGCCCCTACGACTGTGTGAGCCAATCCCCTAAAATAAATCTCTCCCACTCTCTCTCTCGTTTATAACATATACGTATCTATACCCCCCTAATGGTTCTGCCTCCCTGGGAAACGCTGCCTAATACAGTACGTCATACTGCGAATGATCCCTGGCACAGTACATGCTCAGTGAAAGTTTGAGTAGTTCCCTAAATAATAAAGTTTTCCATACCTGGACAAAATCCCAGGTGCCTGCAGAAAGGTTATTAGGAGGCTGGGGATTAGGGAGGGCAGGAGACCTGCTAGTCACCCTGCAGCCCATAATTTAGGTCACACCAGCTCTGGGAGTGGAGCCGGCCTGAAACCTGCCATCTGGCGAGGGAGAGGGCTGGCCTGGAGGCCCTCAGCTATCTGGGCCTCCGTCCCTTGCCATGCTCACAGCTCCTCAGCCCTCACCAGGGAAATGGTCTGTGGTCCCTATGCTGGTGGATGCTGGCTTCTCCCTCCCCATCTTGCAGCATGGCCTGAAGATGTTTTCTCCTGGCTTTTCTTCTCTCAGATCCTGTTTCTTTCTCTCACCCAAACTCCCTCTGAGGCTTTTTGGTAAGCTGTGCCTTTCCCCCAGAGTCTCTTTGCCTCTGTTATTGTCACTAAATTATTGGGATCATCAGCTCAGGATGAAGCCACTGACGGAGGACAGAAAGCCCAGCTCCCCTTTCTCCCCTCTTCCTCCTGGGGCCACCATCACAGGTGGAGAGTGCCGGACTGTGGGACCCACAGCACCAAGAAGCCTGTTTTTCTCTGTCCTCAGCCCAGAAAAGGGGAGTTGTCCTTCCCCCAGCCTGGCTGTCCTTGTCCTCTGAATGAGGCCATGCCCTGTAACTCCTCTCCAGCCCCAGGCAGTCCTCCATCCTGAATCTCCACCCCTCTCCTCTCACCCTCTGATTATGCCTCCCAGGACAGGCCTGCCTGCGGGACTGGGACCACCTGCCAGGCTGCTTCATGACCTCATTACCATGAGCCGGAAGCTGAGATGTAAGGTCTGTGCATCAGACAGTTGGTAATTCAACTGCAGCCCCTAGAGAGTCTGTGGCTTTCAGTGACCAAAGACCAAGATTGTGTTGGCTGTGGGCACCTCCAAAGGCCACCTACAGACCACCGTATTTTGGTGATCAGTTCCAGCAGCTCACCTAGGCCACACCCTCTTTTTTTAGAAATTTTTAAATTAACAAGTAAAAACTGTATATATTTATTGTGTACAACATGATGTTTTGAATATATGCATACATTGTGTAGTGGCTAAGTCAAGCTAATTAACATATGCATTACCTCGCATATTTGTCTTTTCTCTCTTTCTCTGTGGTGAGAAGCTTAAAACCTACTCTCTAAGCAATTTTCAAGTACAGTTGACCCTGAACAACATGTTTGAACGGCTGAACTGTGAGGGTCAACTTACATGTGGGTTTTCTTCCGCCTCTGCCACCCCTGAGACAGCAAGGCCAGCCCCTCCTCCTCCTCCTCAGCCTGCTCAACATGACGACGACGGGGATGAAGAAATTTATGATGATCTACTTCCACTTAACGAATAGTAAATAGATTTTTCTCTTCCATATGATTTTCTTAATAACATTTTCTTTTCTCTAGCATACATTATTGTAAGAATACACTATTAATACATATAAGACAAAATATGGGTTAACTGACTATGTTATTGGTAAAGATACTGGTCTACAATGGGCTATTAGCAGTTAAGTTTTGGAGGGGTCAAAAGTTATACATGAATTTTTGACTGTGCGTGTTGGGGGTTCAGTGCCTCAACCCCTGTGTTCAAGGGTCAACTGTATATAATATATTATTATTGACTGCAGTCACCATGATGGTACAATAGATCTCTTGAACCTATTCCTCCTGTCTATCTGGAATTGTGTATACTTCAATCAGCATCTCCCTTTGCCCTCTCCCCCTGGCTCCTGGTAACCACCGTTCTATTCTCTGCTCTATGAGTTTCACTTTTTTAGATTCTACACATAGGTAAAGTCATGTGGTATTTGTTTTTCTGTGCCTGGCTTATCTCACTTAACATAATGGCCTCTAGGTTCATCCACATTGTGGCAAATGACAGGATTTCCTTCTTTTTTAAAGAAAGAATAGTATCCCATTATATATATATATATATATATATATATATATCTCCCATTTTATAAATATATATTTATCCTATTTTTTATATCTATCTATTTATCTCACATTTTCTTTATTCACTCATCAGTTGATGGACACGTAGGTTGATTCCGTATCTTGGCTACTGTAAACAGTGCTGCAATAAACATGGGGGTGCAGATGTCTCTTCAACCCACTGATTTCACATCCTTTGGATACATACCCAGTAGTGGGATTGCTGGATCACATAGTAGCTCTATTTTTAATTTTTTGAGAAACCTCCATACTGTTGCAGTTCACATTCCCATCAACAGTGTGCAAGGGTTCCCTTTTCTTGACACCCTCCGCAGCACTCATCTTTCCTTTTGTCTTTTTGATAACAGTCATTCTAATAGGACCACGCCCTCCTTTGACAGAGGCAGTGGCTAATGTCCAGGGAAGGGAAGAGACCTAATTAAGATCACACAGTTAACTGGGGGCCAAACTGACACTCAAATATGGGTCTCCTGATCCCAGCCCAGTGCGCCTACCTAGAATAGGCCATTGAGATGGCATTCACTTTGGCAAAGACCCTGGATATTGTATCTGAATGTTGTTAATAAATTGATCCAATTTTTGTTCAGTTACAAAGTAGGAGACTGGGCTATCTAGGCAGTGTATGGAATTTGTATATAGAGAGAAAAAAAAAAGAGGGAAGACCAGAATAGACCAATACAGACCTCCTATCCCATCTGTTTATTCATTCTCTCATTTACACATGCAGCCATCCTTTCATTCCACTGTGGATCTTTGGGAATGTCCTGGCTAGCTCCCAGCAAACAGTGTCACAGTGTCTACCTTAGACACCTCCAGTCCCCACACTCCATGCCTGCATGGGAGATTTGAGTCCTGGGAATAATGGCAGCCACACACACACACACACACACACACAGCCTTGGCCAGACTGAAGCCCACACTATGAAGGAGAAAATGGTGGGGTTGAGGGCCTGCTGCAGGTGAGGGTGTCTACTTTCTTTCCACAGATCTTGGAGTCACAGATTGTTCTTTGTCTGTCTGTCCCTCTCTCTCTGCTTCTCTGTAGACCACTAAACTTGGAAGTCCACTGGCTCTGGTGGTCATGCTTTGGGAATCCCGATTGGACCCTGTGAGTGGCCTAGGGCTTGAGTGCAGGACCTTCCCTCCTTCTGGCCATCTCCCCTCACCCCCACAGCTGTCAGAGCTCAGCCTACCAAGTCTCCTGGAGTCACATGGGTCTCTCCACCCAGTGTAAACAAGGAGGACGTAGGGATGGAGAAACCTCAGTGAGAAGACCCCTCCCAGGAGGCAAGAGTCTGGGGTCCAAGCCAAGCTCATTCCTGAGTGACATTTTCAACAGTTCCACAAGGAGCACTGGAAAGAGCATTTGGCCAAATGATCACTGGTCTTCACAGCACTGCCCCTCAGAAACATGTCAGGGATTCTACAAAGAGTCCCAGAGTGCACAGGCTGAGGGGAAGGAGAAGCAAGGGGAAAATTTCTCTCCAAGAAGAGGCCAAGGGCCAGTGGACCCTGAAGATCTAGTACTAATTGTGGTCTGTGCCTGTACAGTCCATCGAAAAAGAGAAAAAAAAGGACAGAGAAAAAGTATCAGGAGACTGTGTGTTTTCCTGTAAAGAGCTTAGACTTTGGCCAGGCGCAGTGGCTCACGCCTGTAATCCTAGCACTCTGGGAGGCTGAGGCGGGTGGATTGTTTGAGCTCAGGAGTTCGAGACCAGCCTGAGCTAGAGCAAGATCCCGTCTCTACTAAAAAATAAATTGAAAGAAATTAGCTGGACAACTAAAAATATATAGAAAAAAAAAAGAGCTTAGACTTTGTAGTTAGGCTGCCTCTAAGTGATTTGGGCAAGTCACTTAACTTCTCTGAGCCAAATCTTTAAGATGGGATAATGGTACCTTTCTTGTGTGACATATGTTAGGATTAGAGAAAACACATGCAGAGCACCAAGGCAGTGCTTGACAGTACATTAACAATAATGATGGCAGCTAAAGTCTGGGGCACAGGCAATGTGTTCTTGGAAGCTGGTACTGTTATTTTATTTTTATTCTTGGTGAAAGAGAATGGACGTTAGAGGTTCCAATATGGACTGGGTCTCTGACTTTGTGGCTCAACTTTGTACCTTTCCTGGGAGATGTGAAGACCCATCCCCTTCTCACAGGGACAAGTGACTCAGAAGAGGGGATGCCAGGATGTGAATCACCAAGGGCCCCTTGGGTGGCTCTGCACCAGCAGTCAGGCTCAGCCCTACTTTGCTTCTGCAATAGCAACGTGGTATGGCCGGCCGCCGTAGGAGAATTCTGTTTTTCCAAAAGTATGTTTGCTGTATAAACACAATCATAAAATGAAAGCCAAGTGTCAGTGATGGCGGGCTGGAGCGAGAGTGGGGAGAGAGGCAGCATTCCTGGCGATGGCCAGCCGCGCCCTGCCCAGCCCCAGCTGTCAGTGTGGAGGACGACAGGCTCTGCATCCCATCATGTGTCAGACCTCACTTTCTCCAAACTTCACTTGGCTGGAGCAATTCAGAGAGGGTCAGGGGAGAAAGAGACAGCTGGGAGGAGGTGGAGGAGGAGGAGGAGGAAGACAAGACGGACAGGGAGTTATGCATAACTGCTCCCTCTCCCTGGCTGCAAGGCTTTGCTAGACTCAGAAAAATAATACAGTTTCCACGACTTGTCATTTGATCCATAAAATACACCACTTGGGTACTTAAGATATTCCCCTAGGGCTGCATCTGTGTGATTCAGATTCAAAAGCAGAATTACTGACCATGGAGATGGCTCCACCATCGAGTAGCCTGAAGGACACATGGGGTTCTCAGAGACCCTCTGGCTGTGTCTCCAAGGGCAGAAGTTCTCAGAGACCCACTGGCTCTATTTCCATGGGTAGTATCAAGTAGAAGATTGGAACAATGATTTTAGGCAACTCAAGCCCCTGCTTCTTCAAAACATAAAGTGTAGAAAGCTCTGTACAGCAGGAGAAAGTCGGCATGAGGACTTGAGTTCCTAAAACAGCTGCCTCGCCTCTCAGAGTCACTTTGGCAGTGGAATTCCGTCTCTTCCACCCCTGGCCCCTGCCCCGCCAGCGCATTCTTCCTCCCCAGCCCACCTGCCACGCCTTGTGCACTTTAAGTGCTTCCCCAGAATACCACCGGTTCCAGCCACCCCACATTCTACCCCTGCCCCTCTCTGACTTTCTCGGAGAACTTGAGTTCTTCAAGGAGGTGGGGAGCAGGGAAGATGCCAGAGGTCTGAATGGGTGTGCTAGGTTCAGAATCGAATTCAGATGTACCGTGCTCTGTCTGCTCAGAATGAAAACTTATGACTTGCAGCTGCATTGCAACAAGCACCGGGATGAAGCCACGGAGGGCCCCCGCATATTTTCCTTGGCTCCTGCACAAACCGTTGACATCATTTCAGGCTTTGCCATTCATCCACTGCTGTTTGGAGCTTATGGCTGTGTGAGGCTGTGTTCCAGAGTTGAAGGAAGGTCTGATTGCAAATTGGGTGGGTGTGGGGATGGAGGTGAGTTTGTAAAAACAAACAAAATGCGTTGAACCGTGCCTTTCCTCCACCGGAACGATGAGTGAAGCTCACGCCGCCCCCTCTGCCCAGCCCTCTCTTCCAGTGCAGACAGACTCAGGCCAAGGCTAGCCCTCGGACCCAGACAAGCCTTTGTGCTGTTCTGTCTGCACTATTTTGGGAAATGATGACGAATGTTCACCGCAGGTAAGAAAAGCCAGGGTTCCAGTAGCAAATTCTATCACATCCTTCCAGACGTCACTAGGGCTGCTCTGGGCCCATTGCATTCTCCTGCAAATCCTGGGTAGCAGGAAAACCGTGTTAATGGTTCCCAGAGGTCTCAGAAAAGAAAATGGCAAAAAGTAGGAAATGTTAATATTAGGAAACGGGGCATGTGTGTAGGTGCATGCTGTGCATGACGAGCAACCCTTTTCAGAGGACAGATCTATACGGGGGCTGTCGCGAGCCCACTCAGCAACACAGAACCTCTCAGTTCCAGTAGCATGTAGTACAGTTAGGAGAGGTCAAGAACGGGGGATACTTGAGGCAGGATTAGGAAACGGCATGGAGGGTGCCTGTTGCCTGCCCGAATGTTGCTCCCATGTCGAGAATGTGAGATGTCATGTCTCCCAGCACAGGCAAAACTCTGGACTTTGTCACTGAGACAAAGTGTGACTTAGTGAAAAATACCTAGCCTTTGGAGGCTGGCACAACTGAGTTTGAATCCTGGCAGAGGACACTGTTCTGTAACAACTTCCAAAGGGCCTGCTTCTACGAAAGACTGTGGAATAGGACCACTTCCTTCTCAAACATCATTTGACACAAAGGGTTTCCGGAGAGAGCTCAACCCCAGAGATGCCCATATAACTCAGAGCTGGAGGGGAGGAAAGATCTTCTTGGAAAAAGTATTTAACAACCAGTTTTCTAGGGGGAAAGCCCTGATTTGTAGAATTTTCCAATCTCTGTGGTGTAAATATTCCCATCATGGCTAATTTCAAGCTTCCAAAAGTTAGGAGACAATTCTTCTTTGGTCTCTTGCATTTCTGCACATCTTGTGAGCAGAGATACTGACAGCTTTTGCCCTGGACTATCTTTTTGAGAATGTTTGTTGTCTCTCTCTCGCCCTCTCTTTCCCCTCTTCCACCCCTCCTCTGCCTCTTCTGAGGCTGGAAACATAGATTCTTGGTCCCTTGAAGACAGGAGCTACACACAATGGAAGGAGTCCTCATCTCTGAATTATTTCCTCTAGAGGAGCCACAGGAGAGCCACTGATCAAAAACATACACTTTAGACTTTGCCTGGATGAAAAATAAACTTTTCTCATGGTGAGACAATGAGGTTTACATTTTTTGGTTACAGCACCTAATATTCCTTATCCTGACTAATACAAGTGGTTACCATTATTACCTCCACTTATTGATGGGGAAATTGATGCTTGGAGGTTAATGGATGAGGTGTCACTGCTAGTAAGTGGCAGAGGCAGAATGCAAACCTCAGCCTGCTGCCTCCAAAGCTTTTTACTCAGCTTTGCTGTCCCTTCGTGACAAAGGCCCCTGTGTGGCAAGGGTTCCGAGGTCCACAGACTTGCCCATAGTGAGAGACAGGTCTCCCTGCCAGAGAAAGCTGGTTATCCTTGGTAACCAGCCCCGCCTCCAGGGAAGTCTGGAAGGACGTCTGACCATCTGCAGCTTCCAAGAAGATTGATTCATCGTGTCCAAGCCACTGCTGTTCAGGGCAGGGCAAGGATCCTCTAAAGAACTCTTAACCTGAAGAGTAATACGCATTCAGGACAGCTGGTGGACTAAATGAGGGCCCCTTACGGCCACTGAGAGACCGCGTCACCGTGGGATTGCAAACATTGCAGCAATTCAGCAGGAACTCAGCACCATGAAATTGCTGAACACTCGCAGACCCCAGTCGGGTGGGAGCCCCTCGGGGTTCATAGCCAGGATGACAAGGACCCTGGGAAGCAGCTGCCTGGCTTTAACTTCCAGAAAGTCCCATGTGACTTAGGTTAGGCACCTTTTAAGCCCTATCGACCACTTGCTATGTACATACAACTACAGTGACTACTACTTAGGAGACCCTGTTTCAGAACTGACAAAGGATTTGTTGTTCTGATATCTAGATATGATTTTTTAAGAAAACTGACAAAGGTTCTAAAAACAGGTGATATTTGGTTTGACATTGAATGAATCATCTTTGCTGAAAAGGAAAAAAATACACCATAGATTCAGGACGATCTTGGAAAATACTCCACTTGGAAATGCCGCTGGGCGATGCAAACAGAGCAGAGGTGAGGGGGCCTCGTCTGTCCCATCTGCTTCTGCGTCCCACGCAGGGTGACAACAGTACCTGAGAGTTTCCTGAGCTGCCTTGGTAGTTCGTACATCTTTTCTGGACCCTCAAGAAATCAGTGAGGTTAATGGACATGCTCAGTCAGAATGGCACAGAGGCATTTCTGCCAGCCTTTTCCAGAATATCGGAGAAGCATACCCAGCTGCTTAGTAACCCTACACCCTCTGAGCCTGTGCCCTGCTGTTCCACCATCGTTGCTTTCCAGAGATGCAGGGCCCTCGGCATTCTCACACACCCCTACGGGCGTGTTCCCCACGGGTCACCACTGTCCGCAGCACCTCCCAGGTTCTTGGAAGCTTCTGAAGAACAGGGCCCGAGCGAGGTGTGAGTGGATGGACATAAAATAAGTAGCTGCAAGGCTGAGCGCCTGTCTGTTGAGCTCTGGAAAATGCAAACTTCACAGACCATTTCTTTCTCTGGTCTCAGCCCAGCTCCTCCCAAGCCTTGGCATTTCTCAGTCCAAGAGTAGTAATAGTAACTAATAATAGAAATCATTTCCAATAATAACACATGGCCTGATCTTACTATAAAGTCATAGGGATTAAAATATTCTCTGTATGAAAGAAACCGTTTGTTTCACGATTTGACCTTTGGCAAACACAGCTACTGGATCCCTGGCAGTTTCCCTGGGCTGGCCTTTGCATACGTGGATGGGAAATTCCAGTCTGTGCATAACTAATCGGGGCCCCTGCCCCTAACGAAACTTGTCATCCTATTCCCTCTCCTCCTCCATACTGCCACCATTTATGTTCCAAAAACTTGCACACGAGCTTGTTTCTTCCTTATTCAAAAGTCTTGGATGACTCCCCATTGTTTAGGTAATAAAATCTAAACTTCTTTGGCATTAAATGCCCCAAACTCTATACCAGTCTTATATGCTACTGTATTCTACACATATTTTCATGTGTAGAATTCCATCCCCAGATAAAAATGTGTTCGTTTTCCTGAGCACATCCTTTTTCATTTAGTTTCTATTAAAGGAAAATTTATGTATAGTGAAATGCATAAATTTTAAGTAATTAGATGAGTTTTTATACATATATATTAATACAACCATGTAACCACCCCTCAATATTTCCATATCTCAGAAAGTTCACGTCAGTTCTCTCTCCCATAAGCAACCATTATATACTGGTTTTCATCACCGTAGATTGGTTTGCCTGCCTGGAATTGTATAATAGAATCATACTGTATACACTCCCTTCTGCCTGGCTCCTTTCATGCAACATAGTGATCTTGATGTTTATATATGTTGCCACATGCATTAGTAATTCATTCTTTTTTATTCCTGAATAATGTTCCATAACATGAATGTGCCACGTTTTTATTCATTCGTCCTCTGTAGATGCTTGGACTGTTTGCGGTTTTCAGCTATTACCAATAAAGCTGTGATGAACACCTCTAGCACGAGTCTTTTAGTAGGTATGTTTTCATTTTTCTTACTTGAATGAATAGAGTAGAATTGCTGGAATGTGGAATAGGTGAATTTTTAATTTTGTAAGAAGCTGTTAAACTATTTTCCAGAGTGGTTATACCGTTTTATACTCCCCCCAACCATGTCAGAGATTGAACATACTCTGCATTTTCTTGCCTCTGAGTCTTGTTTCACTCTCTCCTATACCTGGACAGCTCTGTGGCTCCTGCCTGACTCTCCTTCCATTAGCCTCCTCTATTAAGCCACATAATAATATCTGCAACAAATACGCCCAAAATGTGTAATGCCTCAAACCCAATTCCTTCTCATTCACATAGTGTCTGAGGCGGTTCTACATCAGCAGGGGGTTTGGGGATGGGTTTGTTCCACACAGTCACCTAGAGACTAGGCCACTGGCAGCTCTGCCACCCCCAGATGAGGCTTACAAGGTAACCCTGAGCATCAGCTTTTAGCCAATGAATGGAGAATGAGGGGGTGGAGAAGGAGCACCTCTTCCTTTACTCATGGCCCGGAGGTAGCCATCATACCTTTGGCTAACATTCCATGGAGAACTAGTCACAGGCCCTACCTACAGGCAAGGAAGCCTGTGAATTAGAGTTCCCTGCAGGACAGCTGCTTACCAGCCACAAGTCTATATTTTGGGAGGGAAGCACAAGTCTTCGGTGTACAGTTAGCCATCTCCACCACTCCAATAGTTAAAGTATTAAACTCCTCTTCAATGCACTGTGCCCAGTGACACTGTCCGGCACTCGGTATGGAATGAATCCCTCCTTCCTCTGCACTCCCAACCTGCGCGCTGTCCTCTGCACAGCACTTAACTGCAGTTGCCTATGTGCTGTGTGTTTTCCCCACTAGGTGGCGCTCTCCTGGAGGACTCAGCTCCACTCAACTTGAATTCCCTTGCTTGGCACAGGATGGGGCCTCCATGAGTGTTTTCTGAATTCACTGTGGTAGACACGTGCAGCACCCGCCAACTAGTCCTCTTGGACACAGCACTTGTCCATGTTCTCCAGCTCCCTGGCACCCAGGTGAGGCCATGTGACTTGTTCTCGCTAAGGTGACATGAGCCACAGCAGCTTGGCCGTCTCCATGCTGATGCAGGAAGGAGTGGGTGTCCTTTCCACGTTCTAGGTCTCTGTCCCCTCACTTGCCAGCTGGTTGTGGAGGCTCCAGAGGAGGACCCCAGACCTGAGAGGCAGGACTGGTGTCCTGGAGACTGTGTGGCCCTCACCGCAGAGACTTGGGCATTGCTTGTTAAATCGACTTGCCCACCCTGGGTAGCGCCCACATTGCGTGAACCAAAGCAGCTCACTTCAGGGGCAGATTGTCAGGTCCCTTGTCTTTCCATTTCCTTTCATTACTTGCCACGAGGTGCCACCTGTACGTCAGTCCCTGTGCTGGTATGTGATGGTAGTGCCTAGGTAAAGTTTTCAAAGTATAAATTTAACTGATATTGTAGCTAAATATGCTAATGATTCCTTGGAGTCTTAAATGTTATGTATTTCTTCTGCACCCCATTCGACTATGAGCTCTTAAAAGTCAGGTGCTAGCTGGGTGTGGTGGCTCACACGTGTAATCCTAGCACTTTTGGAGGCTGAGGCGGGAGGATTACTTGAGGCCAGGAGTTCGAGACCAGCCTGAGCAAGAGCAAAATCCCATCTCTACTAAAAATAGAAAATTAGCCGGGCATCATGGCAGATGCTTATGGTTCCAGCTATGTGGGAGGCTGAGGCAGAAGGATCACATGAGCCCAGGAGTTTGAGGTTGCTGTGAGCTATAATGATGCCACTGCACTCTAGCCAGTGAGACAGAGCAAGACCCTGTCTCAAAAAAAAAAAAAAAAAAAGACAGGTGCTGATTCTTCCTCTACACCCCAAGTTCTTAGCTATTCCTTCAGTAAATATGAGTGCCTGCTATGTGTCATTCACTATTCTAGGCACTGGAGATAGAGTAGTAATCAAACAGACCAAGTCTTTGTCTTCAGGGAATTTATATTACAGTGGGAGAAACAGATAATAAACAAACAAACGTGACTATGAAAAAAGCAGGAACAACGGAAATTCCTGGATGAATCACTCACACAGCATCGTCTGCTTCCTTCCCAGTGTCTACAGAAGCATTTTCACACGTATTTGGGCCAATAATTGATTAATGTCTGTTTCGCCCACAGAGTGACCCGTGAGGCTGGGACACCGCTCTATCCTCCGCATCTAGCACAGAGCTGGCATAGAGCAAACACTCTGTAAATACGCATGAAATAAAAAAATTGAATGGTAATTGTAATATCTGTTGTCTGCTAAGAGCCAATTATTTCCAAGGCCCCGTGTGAAGGGTCTGAGTGCACTATCTCATTTAATCCTCTCTGTTTCAGCAGCAGGCAACTGTGAGTCAGAGAGGCTCGGTGACTGGCCCGGTGTCACATGGTGAGCGATGAGCGGCCAAGCTGGTGTTAGAATCCACACACTTTCCTCGGGGTTAGACTGCGGCCAGAGTCAAGTGCTCTTATATGCCCCGTATATTCTTTCCCGACCGTGAGGAGCAACAACTACGGGCTACCATTCCAGGGAGCCGGACAGTTCATCCCTCTCTGCGATCGGCCTGGCCGGCTCGGGCCGCCTCTCTGCAGACGGAAGATGTGGGCTCGAGGTAATTACAGACCTGTTGTCCTTTTCATTTATGTCTTCACAATCCAGCTTGACATCGTGTCATAAAAGTTTATGTACTGTGTTCTCTCTGCTCCTCACTAATATTCTCCGGCATTCTCCCTGGCCATCCGGAATCAATACCGTTGCTCCTCTCTCAATAAAGAAGGGAGCTATGAACAAGGCCCAAATGTGCACAATGACTATTCGCAGCAATTAGACGTCACACTGAAAAATGGCCATGCTGAAGGAGAGGGGGCAAGATCTAAGGACCAGCACATCACTAATGTCCCTCGCCAGGGACACTGGAAATTGGACCGCTTAAAAAATATCCTCTCTCCTCTCCCCTCTTCTCTTTCTCACCCTCTCTGTCTCTTTCTTTCTCACAAGAGATAAGCAGAGAGAAGAGCATTCAAATTAGAGACGGCAGCAATCGATTTTTACTTGCAGTTGTTGGATTGTAATCAATGTTAATTAACCAGATTCTTTTTCAGCAAAGCTTGGGACAGGAGAGTAACTGCACAATATTTTTGACCAAGATGACGGTTATTAATGGGCTTTGGTACCATCGGAGGACAGGAGGGAGAAGGAAGGCTGATGCGGAGAGGCCTGGTGGAAGAGAAGATGTGTACAGGAAGACTTGAACACTATTTAGTGTTTTTGGAAACTGGAGCGGGGAGGCTCGGCTATTTGCACATTCTTGAACACATGGCAGAATTTCTGCCCCCGGGAAAAGTGGCTTCATCTGGGGATGGTCCCACATTGTCAGTTAGGTCACCCAGGTGGGTGCAAGTGCTAATCCTTCTGCAACACCGCTCATACCTGGACATCCTGACACAATGGGAAGAGTGACAAGGTTAGCAATGGGAGGCTGGGTTTGTGCTGCAGGTGGCGCCGTGGAACTCTGTGCAGGTCACAGAACATCTTGGAACCTCAATTCACTCACCGCCAATGGATGTGATGACAGCTGGACCTCATGAGAGTTGATGTAAGACTCAGACAAGATTCTCCGTGGATGCTCACGCTGCTATCGTGATTATGGGTAGCAATGACAAAGCCCCGGGGCCTCTGATCTCAACCAGCCAGCGCACTACGTGGGCTCTGAGACTGCTACATGATCCTTAATGATGCAGGAGGTTGTCTTGACAGTTATGCATGACAATTTTATTTGAAAAGATTACTCTCGAAATATCAGTGTAGCATTGAGGAGAGGCCCCCAAATGTGCCAGTGTTACCTTTTTCAATATCCCAGAAGAAGTAAAGAAAAGAACAGTTGGAAACTTGATAGAGCTGCCAAAAACAAACCCCAAAAGTTGTATCTGTTTAGAAGCAGTGTGAGCCTTACAAATTTTTGTTCAAGATAGAAAATAAAAATAGAGGGAACCTACAAGGCGCTGCCTTTCAGAGACCTGAAAAAGCCAGCTTCTCGGGGCTTCCTCCAACGCCATTTTGGTCAAATGGGGCCACTGCTTCCACGGGAGGCTCCCAAAGCCTTCAGCTGAGAGAGGGGCACCCTGGGGATAGGAGAGCACATTGGGGAACACCTGTTGCAGGTGACATTGTCATGCAAGGAAAAGATTTCTAATTACCCTGGGTGGCCCCCTTGGCCTCTGGATGTGGGGGGTCCCAACTGCGGTGCTGTACACTAGCTCCTCCTTTCCTGAGCACCTGTAGGTGCCCTCCCCTTAAGGAAGATGAGCGAGAAGAGAAGAGAAGAAAGAAGAGGAGAGAAGGGAGAAGAGGAGGACAGAGGAAGGTGTCAAAGACTCACATGTTCAGTAAACTGAACTGAGCACCTGCCACCAGGCAGGCCCTCTGTCCTGTGCTGGGGACCAAGGGGGACACGCCACGCCTGCACTCACGTTGCTCACAGAGCACTGGTGCTGGCTGGAGAGAGGCGAGTTAGCGGTAACCACTGTGCAGTGTGGGGGCACAGAGTAGGATGCGGCCCCAGCTTGGGCTCAGGGGCTTGGGAGAAAGGAAGAGTCTCCAAAGAAAGGACATTGTCTGAAGAGAAGGACAAAAGAGCAGAAGGGAGAGTGAGCCGAGGAAGCAAGGGAGGGAGGGAACATCAGGAGATAGCAGGGAAGGCAAATAATTGCCTCACCCCAGGATTTATATACTAAGCTCATATGCAAATCTGGTCTCATTGATCTGTGACTTCAGTGAATAAAACTGCCTTTTCTGGAGCCATCGATTGGGAGCAAGCTGAGAAGGCCTGATCAGTCTCAGATGGGTCTGGGGAGTGACTCACAGCGGGGTGGGGAGTTGTACTCAATTAGGGAAGAGCAATTCCCCAAAGTGACCAAAGGTGCATCTTTAAGGGAGGAGTGTCTGTCCTTTCTCTTACAAAAAACACTGTAGTTTGACAGAGCCCTGGTCACCAACACAGAGCCCCAGAGCAGGGCCCCCTCCTGGCCTGGTGTAAAGGTGGGGGCCTGGCGTGACTTCAGGAAGAACAACCCCCTGAAGATAGTGGGGTTCGACATAGTCCCAAGAGGGTCTGGACCTTTAGTAGGAGCCAGTCTGAACAGTTGGCGGAAGCGAGATGTGGCTTCCACAGGGCACCCCTGTGAGCAAAAGGGAAGAGAGAGCACAAAAGGCCCCTTCCCAGCTGTCTGCAGTAAACGTTCCCAGAGCTTAATCAGACTGCAGAGGCTGGGGATACGGAGCTATGCAGGGAGATACGGTCTTAACATAACGAAGATTTTTGATTAAGGAACACAGTGATGAAAATTCTGTGATTCTCCTCTTAAAAAATTTTCAAGGGAAGGCACTAAAGGCTATTAAATCTGTTTTCAGATTTCCCTCTTCACTGTTAGGAAAGAAAGTGTTCCAATGACATCTGCTATCGGATGTAGGTCCTCAACCTCACCCACCCCCTAAGACTGATTGATGCGGAAGTGTAAGGTGACACCCATTTCAGTTGGCCTGGGTGCCCCTAGTTTTAGCATTGAAATTTCCTCAGACCAGTTCAGGTGGTCACAGTAGGCAAGACCATTTGGGTCTAACTTAGCATCCTCTGAAGGGCCATTTTAGCCCCAGGGAGGTGGCCGTTGGTCCTTCTTCACAGTCCAACTTCTCCTGGTTCCTGGCTGTCCCTCCCTTCCACAGGGGTTGATCCCAAAGACCCCCCAGTAGGCATCTTAAACTCTGCCTCAGTCTGCATCCCAGAGACCCTGAATAACATTTGCACTAAGCAGTAATTATGCAAAGAAAGAGAAAGAGGAGTGTTACGCATTAAGAGGCGGGGTGTGCTCCCCAGGACCTCAGAATGTGGCACTAGAACATATGGACTTTGTAGATATAATCAGTAAAGATGAGGCCATCCAGGAGTCAGGTGGGTCCCCCATCTAATATGACTGGTGGCTTTTTTTTAGAAGAGAGAGACACAGAGAAGACAAGGTCATGCGAAGATGCAGAGATAGAGAACACAGCCCTATGAAGACAGAGGTAGAGACTGGAATGATGTACCACAAGCCAAGGACTGCCTGGGCCCATCGGAACCTGGAAGGGGCAGGGGAAGGCACCCCTCTGAGGGGCTTCGGGGAGAGCACGGCCCTGTCCACACTTTGACTTCAGACTTCCAGCCCCCAGGACTCTGAGAGCGTAAATTGTCTTTGTAAAGTCACCCAGCTTGTGGTACATTATTGTGCTGGGTCACAAACAATAAAAGAGCTCTTCTTGTTCAAGCTGGGGGCTGTGGTCCTGGGCCTGGGACATCAGCCTGACCTGGGGGAGGAGAGAAGTTTGGTGTGGGACGCCTCCCAGCACGCACCTGGGCAGTACCTGGGCCAGAGAAAGCCGGGCTGGCGCGGATGTCCTCCTCCTTCCCCTGCAGAGGCTCCGGGCTGACGCCTGGGGCGTCGCCACGTTGAAGGGGTGGAAGAGAAAGAGGGAGATGCCAGCATGACAGACAGAGAAGAGCAAGAAACAGAGATCACGAGGGAAAGAGACTCAGACACAGGGAAGGTGAGCCGAGCAAGAACCGAGTGGTGACGGTGGATTTGCGGCTTATGCCGCCTCAGCGGCTCGCGCAGCACCTGCGCACCGGGCTGTGGGAGGCCCTGTGAATAAAACACAGAGCCCCGGCGGTGCCGGCCCTCAGGTCGCCTGCAGTCTCCCGGGGAGGCAGAAGCCCGCTGCAGACAGGACTTCTCAAACTCTCTGTGGCGAAGGCCCAGCTGTTGTGTCATTTCCTGTCCACTGGGCTGATACAGTGCTATACCAATGTCAGGCGCTATAAAACTTTCTAAACGCTTATCTTTCTGTGTTCATCTGCTCACAAATTGACAGGACGGCCTGCCACACCTTGAGTAGCTTGGGTGATCTTCCTTCTGCCTACCCAACAGCTCTCTCTTCCTCTATTTTGCCAAGGGCACCTGGTGTTTCTCAGGGTGCTAAAAGACTACACTTACCAGCTAAGGACAGGCAGTGGACAGCTGTCTTTTGGTAGCGCTTACAGAAAAGTTCGATAAAGGGGGCTGACTCCTATGGGCATTATTTCCTTTTGTTTCTGCCCCTTTCATGAATGCAATGGCTCACACTCCAGCAGCCATTCTGTAGCCATGAGGTAACTCTAATGACATTAGAATGAAAAGCTTTAAGAACCAGTTGACCACACAGCTACTGTACCAACTCAGGACAGCCTATCAACAAACCTCACATTACATGAAAGAAATTAAACCTTTATTTTGTTTAAGCCACTGTGATTTATCTACTATCAAGTGTGTTTTTCATCTGTGACAGGAGTTAACAGGTACTTACCATGTGGGGTGGTAAATACTATTATCACAACAGTTGGATCTAGCCCAGCTTGGAGTTAGGGTCAGGGAAAGCTATCTGAAGAGGCAGTGACGAGATGAAAACTCGAAGGGGGAGTAAGAGTTCACTCGGGGAAAAGGATTGATGGGGAAAAGAAACCCCTAGTTTATGCAAATACCAGGAGGTGAAAGGAAGTGGGGCCCACAAGAACTTAAAGTAGTTCAGTGCATCTGGAAGGAGAGTATGAAGGGAAAGGGAGAAGTGAAGAGATGTGAGTGGTCTGCCTGAGAGCCGTGGCTGCCAAGGGTGGAAGGTGTTAGGAAGTCAGACACCTGACCTTCTGTCTCTCCCTCGGTGGAACTCAGAAGACAGTGTTACCGTTGGAAACCAGATGGGGGGCATCTGGTTCTGGTCTCATCTCTCGGGAACCACATTCAGTTTAGCCAAGTCACTCACGTCTTCGGGTTTCCATTTTCAGATCTGCAAAGCAGGCCTCGTGTTACGGTACCATCGATGCCACATCCGTGCCTCTGTGACCAGAGGCTGTGGTATCCTGCAAACAAGGAACATAAAGACATCACGTTCAACCCTCTCGTTTTACTGATAAGAAAGCTGAGGCGCAGAGAAGCGGCCCCAGGTAGATGAAGAGAGAGCTACACCTAGCACTTAGCTCTCCACTCGCAGGCTGTTGTTCCCTCCCCGCCGATGGCTGAGAGTCGTGCTCGTGAAGTGCACGGTTAATGTCGAGGCTCCTGCCGAACCGAACACAGCAGAGCGAGATGACAGAGTTTCTGTTTCAAGAACCCTAGTACTTGAAGGTGCTTTGAATAACATACAGTTCTGAAACTAAATATTTAGAGTGTGTCTTCCCATCCTTCCTTTCTCCCCCAAAAACAAAAACAAGTCTCTGTAAGTTGGTGGTGTAGTGGTGGAGGAGGGGGGATTGAGTTAGATAAAAGGGACACAATCTAACTCAGCAACTGCAGATGGGAAAGTGCCCCGAAGTATTTAGTCCAGATACAGATCTTGGAGGTAACTCTTAAGTTTCCACTGAATCACTGAGGAAACACAGCCAGCCCCCCTTTGGCGACTTTGCAGTTGCTATCTGAAAAGATCATTGTAATCCACACTCTTCATACCGTAAACTAGCAATTCTGAAAGCCATTATTTGGGGAATGACAGAGAAAGTTCATGACCAAATTAAATGCTGTATTAGTAGTAACTGTTACCCATTGAAAGTTTACCCATTATTTACCTTGGTGTTCATGACACCCCTAGGGTGCAGGCATTGTCTCCATTTTATGGAGGCGGAAACTGCCTATACACTCCATTGAGCTCCTTCACATGCAAGCCCTGTCGAATCATCTTTGCACAATGACCCTTCAGGTGTCTTAGCTTTCCCAGTGCTTCTTGGACAGTCTGGTCCCTTCCAATCTCTGGTAGCTCCCATCCCCACAAGACCCTCCATGCACAGATAGACATGAGTGTCACTGAAAATTCAATATATCTGACCCTGAACTGACGTTCCCTTGCAAACTGCCCCTTCATCCCAACTCTTTTTGTTTGGAATCAGTTACTGAAGATTGAGACCACACAACTTACACATCAACCCAGAAGTTCTATTGACAGAGCCCTGAATATATCTTGTTCCTTCCACTCTTGCTCGTGTTCTTCCCTTTCCCTGACTGTATTCAAATTCCACCTTTCCTCTGAAATCTTCCTTGATCTCCCCAAGCAGAAGCTGGTTTAACAAGTGTAAAAAACAGTAAATGTACCACTCTGCAACACTGTTTCTAAAGGAGTAAAAGGAGAATCGAAATGTCCCGTCAATGGGAGACATTATGTTACACACATGGGATGGAATATTATACAGCCAATGAAAAGTAAAATGAGGATAAGATGTCTATATGTAATGATATGGATTGGAAAACAGTCCATATCATATGAACCAATTACCAATTAGGAATGCATGTTTCCCAGCCTCAGCAAGAGTGAGACTCCATTTCTCCTAAAAAAAAGAAAGAAAGTAGCTGGACAACTAAAAATATATATATAAAAAAAAAATTAGCCGGGCATGGTGGTGCATGCCTGTAGTCCCAGCTACTCGGGAGGCTGAGGCAGAAGAATTGCTTGAGCCCAGGAGTTTGAGGTTGCCGTGAGCTAGGATAATGCCCCGGCACTCTAGCCCGGGCAAAAGAGTGAGACTCTATCTCAAAAAAAAAAAAAAAAAACAAACAAAAACAAAAACAAAAAAATAAAACAAAACAATAAAAAAAAGAATGCATGTTTCTATATGCATAAAAACTCTGAAAGGCTAATTCTTTTCTTTTTTTAAAGACAGTCTTGCTCTGTTGTTGAGCTGGAGTGCAATGGCCTTATCATAGCTCACTGCAACCTCAAACTCCTGGGCTCAAGCAATCCTCCGGCCTCAGTCTCCGGAGTATCTGAGACTATAAGCGAGTGTCACCATACCTGGCTAATATTTCTATTTTTTGTACAGATGGGTTCTCATTCTTGCTCAGGCTGGTCTCGAACTTCTGAGCTCAAGCAATCCTCCCACCTCGGCCTCCCAGAGTGCTAGGAACAGGTGTGAGCCACCGCGCCTGGCCTCCAACAAAACTCTTAATAGTGTCTATCCCTGCCATTAGAGATGGGGAGGTGGAAATTTCACTCTCTTTACAATACATTTCTACTTTATACAAATTTTCATGGTAGTGAATTCCTTTTATAATAAAAAAGAAATACATTTT
>CAUYSK010026723.1:0-60958 GCA_963575035.1 Avahi laniger | reverse complement strand
AAAAATATATAGAAAAACTAGCCGGGCATGGTGGCACATGCCTGTAGTCCCAGCTACTCGGGAGGCTGAGGCAGGAGGATTGCTTGAGCCCAGGAGTTTGAGGTTGCTGTGAGCTAAGATGACGCCACGGCACTCTAGCCCGGGCAACAAAGTGAGACGCTGTCTCAAAAAAAAAAAAAAAAAAACTATGGTCTACAAAGGGAGATTAATATGTGCATAAATAAATATAAATTATACAACATGATGGTTCTTTTCATTGCCAGTGAATACAAAGCATTGTAAAAGCTGTTTTGGGGGTAGAAATTATTGAAGACTGTGGTGAGGACCATGTTTGAGGTGGGCTGTTAAGTGCATAAATACAGATGAAGGGAATTGCATTCTATATCAAAGCAGCCGCAAAAGAAAGTAATAGGAGAAAAAAATATTTCCCATATTCAGAGAACAACAAATTGTTCATTTTGACTGGATCATAGAGCAAATTTTAAAAAGTAACAAGTTTGTAAATATATGTTGGGATTAAATGAAGGGTATGTTCTCATGTTTAGGCTAAGAATTTTGGGTTTTGTGTTGATTATGGAGAAACATTAAAGGTTTTGACCAGAGGAGTGTCAAAAGTATAAATTGAATGTGCCAGTAGAAGCCAAGATGGATTAGAAAGTAGAGACTTGAAAAACTAGGAAAGAGCTGGAATACTTTAGGGGAGAGATTGCTTAGATCAGGTAGCAATGAGCTCAGAATTAAAGAAGTGGTCATGGGTTGTAGAATAGGAGACAGATCCAAGAGATTCAAGAGAAATGGGAAGAGAATTGCCAACAAAGCTTTTATGAAGCAGCGGTACGAGAATATGGACATACCATGTCAAAATACTGCTTGACAAATCCCAGAGACACCCGAGTGTCTCCTCAGGTCCCTGGTGCTCAGACCTTTCTCCAGGTCCAGGACCTACACAATCCAACAGCTGAAGCACTAACTGCTAGAGCAGAGAGGGCCACTGGGACTTCTACTGGTTGCTGCCTGTTCACTGCTACTTATTAAATAGTTTGAATACTACACTTGACAGGTATGGGTTTAATAAAGTTAAGTTCAAAATACCATCTCTCCACTCTTTCCTCCTTAGCCTTTAGAAAAAGTCAGCAAGTCAAAACAAGGTAAGGTAAGGCAAGGGTTTATCAGGCACTGTACTTTTAGCAGAATAAGACTTCCAAGTGATAATCATGAAGGTTAACATTTTTACTCATGAATATATCATTCTTATGTGTCAGCTTTATAATTTAGATTGGGAAAATATCATATTTTCTGTTCAGTCAGCTTTGTTGATAACTATCAGCAGTTTAGTCACCATAATAAGTAATTTTTATATTCCCTATGATGTCCTTTTTTCCTTTAATACAAAATTCTGGAAGAAAACATTATATATTGAAATTATAACAATTACATAGATTAAAATCCAATGAGTTGCATTATTTGTTGCTAGTTATATTTGTTAGAAGATTCTCTAAGCTTGATGGATGAAAGATCAAATTCTGAGACATTTTTTTTTTTTCTGACTGTTGAATCATCTTGGATGTATTTTTTATTCTCTTTGGGTCCCAGTTGTTCCTGTGAAATATGAGTAGTTATTACCTGTTATACCAAAGCAGAAGGTAGTACCGAATAAGAAAGAAAATTAGATAGCTGTAATGGTTCACTAGGATCTTGGTTCTACTGTTGCAATTCACTGGTAAGTCTTTGTGTTCTGAAGTATTGTGTATTAAATTAAGAAGTCCGTGATTCAGTGTGGAATCCCTGATTCTAGTTCACTCTTCCATGGAGCTCCAATGCAACACATTTGAAAGTGGTAAACGCAAGGTAACACCTGTTTTTGAAGTGATGAATACAGGAGCAGTACACAGTTGTTGAATGTATTTATCATTCATGTTTTATGAAAATTGTATTTAAAAAGCCTTTAATGTGATTTTATTTATTTGCAAGAGACAAGTGAGATTATCATCATTCCTTTTAAAGTGATCTAGATGCTGACATATGGTTACGTGTGTCCTATTTGAGTTTAATTCAATTTACAAATATAAATTAAGTTCTTGTCATGTTCAAGACAGTTCTGGGCATCTCAGAAAAGATTTCCTATTTGAGAGATTTACAGGAAAAAGAAACACAAATAACTTTGGTGTTAGATGTTAAAATATCTTGATAGACACACACATACACACACACACACACAAATACATTGGAGATTTAAGAAGAATTTCCATGCACTTGGGTGGATGATACAGATAACATCTAACAAATTTTGAACAATCATTATGTAGCAGGCATTGTGCTAAACATTTCAAAGAGATTATCTCATTTACTTTTCATGAAATTTTCATGAGATAGGTACAACCATATCAATATTTCATAAATGAGAAACCTGAATCTTGGTGAAATAAAGTAACTTTCCTAAGGTCATCTGTGTAATAATCAGATGAATTGAGATTCAGACCCAGATAATATGATTTCAAAGTCTGAGCTGTTTACCAATTTATTCCCTTATTTTGAATCAAGTTTAAGAAAAAGTCAGGGTCCATACTCTGTATGTTTTAAGGATCTTCAAATACTAGGCAGGGCTGCCATTTACTTAAACCATCTGACTTTAGATGAAGCATATTAGAAAAAAATGAAATTTTTATTGTCCATTAATTTTTGTATCAGAAAATAAACTTGAGGGATATTGACAACTGACTAGTAGAGCTAGAATAAAAATCGACTTTCCTAGCACTTAAATCTGTTATGTTAAATTTTCAACAATCTGAAAGACAAAATGACTGACAATCATTTTCATGAGTTTGGGATGGACAGTAGAGTGCAGTTGAAGTTGTCGTCGACAAGAGCTGTATGTTAAAAGTAGCAGAGAAAGCTTGAGCCAGTTCGAATTTTAATATTCTTTCTAAAAGCATTAAAAATTATGTTGTGGTTAAAAATAATACAGAACCAACTTACATCAAAGGAGTATACACATAGTAAGTCATCAAATTTTTTGTATGAGTTGATTTTCAATAAAAATAATTAGAAAAATAAATATTGGTAGAGAAATAAGAAAAATACTCATATCAAACACTTCTCTAGACTGTCTAGAGAGAAGAAAATAGTTTGATTTCCAGTGTTAAACTTTTAATTAATTCATATGAATATTGGTTGAGTATTGCCAATGTGCTAGGAACTATTTTAGGTACTGGAAATAGAATAGCAAATGTAAAGACAAAATACCTGCCCTCCTGAAGTTTACATGAATAAATAAATACGAATGAATACAAATAAACACTAATCATGCCAGATGGTGATAAGGGCGTGGAGAAAATTGAAGCAGGGATGAGGGTAAGGAAGAGTGACTTCTTCAAATGTACGGGGAGAGGGGAGATCTTGAAATTCTACGCTGACTAGGGATTATGCAGTTTTTTGCTTCCATGTCTTCACACGTTCTGTGATAAGATACGTGACCAAGAAACCATCAGGATCACAGGACATAAAGAGCCATTTGCCTTTGGGGCAGGGGATTCTGTGACTTCACAGTTATTTTGTCACTAACACCATCAGATTTGGCTGTGCCTGGATCAACTGGGCTACAGTGCATTAAAACCATCATTTTTCTTGGAGTGGAGGAATTTATAAATTTATTATCCATTAGTTCTTAGGCGGAGGACTTAAATGTTCTTATCCAGAGGAAGTACTTTATTTTAAATGAGAGCAGGAGAGAATGAGGTTAATATGTAGGTCATCAATCAGAAATAAATTTGGGGAAAAAGTAAACGGAGGCATGGGATAATTGTTAGTAAAAGTAAGAAGTAATTGAGTTAATGTCTGTATCTACTTAGGACTAAATTTATATTTCCGGTGGCAACAGGTTTCCTGGGACCATTGTCAATTTGAAGAGACCAATTTAATACTTCTCTTTGGAAGGTATTCCTGCTGGAATAGTTGAAATCTGTAGAACATGGATATAGCATCATATATGTGCATAGATAGTGTAACACTTTATTTAATGGAGATATTGCAAATGGAAAAGAACAACAGAAAAAGTCCAGATTTTATGGGTAAATGGGATTTTTATTTGGGGGTGGGTATATAGCCAAAGGAATGGAAGGATGGAGTAACTGAGAAAATTCTCTGGCAGGAATATTTTAGAAATTGGTATTTATTTCAGAAATGGAACATACAATTTCTGACTTATTTCTCATAACAGAGTACATAAGTTAATTAAGGGAAAAAATAAAAAATTATGAAGGAGTAGTGCCTTATTGCAAATTGTTGACTAGATACTGGGCACCTAGGTGGGCACAATTAGTGACAGTCTTGGTGACAAGAAGGCTCACAGAGGTCTAGGTTCCCCCGATGTGTTGTCCTGGCCCAAGAGCTCCAAATGATTGGTGGGCAACCTACAGGTATTAATATAAGAGCCAGTTCAGGAAAAAGAAACTATTTCAAGCAGAGGTTTTAAATATATTATAATTTTTTCATAAAATATATGCCACTACACATGAGTTTATTTTTAATACCTTAATATATTTGAATAAAATATTAGCACAAAATATCAGATTATAATGGTGTGATTTTAGGAAAAAAGGTTCAGTAAAATACTTGGGAAGCTGGATTGTTTTGTTTTCATTATTTGGTTTTAGAAGCTATTTGCCTGCAAAAGAAGTTTTATTTCATGACTCCTATCACTGCTGTACTCTTAAAAAAGAAACATTTTCATTACAAATGAAAGAAAAATTTGTTTAACATAAAGCTACTTAATGGAAATACATTTTCATTAACTATTCTTATCTTCTGGACAATAGCTGAAGGGTATACATTGTATTTAGAGCCAATTTGCACTTAGGACTGTGTAAATTCATGCTACACATTCCTCCTTGCCTGGCTGGTCTGGTGGCACCGGGGCCTCCAAAGTGGGTCTGCTAGGGTGGGAAAGGGCAAGATTGTAAATTCCACCACTTACCTTGATTTTCATCTAAAATGGAAAAGAATGACGGTTAATATTTATCACGTATTCTGACACCTTGACTCTTTTTATGTCTGTTCTTCTCATACGCTGCTTGGGTGTGTTCAAGGAAGGGTGGCTGTGTTTGATGGTGGGACACTCACATGTTCATTTGCTCTCAGCTTATTATGAGGCATTGTAGTTTACGTGTTAGAAGGTGTCACTGATTTTGTTATGATAAAACCAAGCTTTTTAAATAGCAGTATCTTTAGCACCATGTGGAATGGCCATGAAAATCTCTTTTGCACCACACACAGATTCATGGGTTATCTCGTGAATTGTCAAAGATGAGTTGCACACATTCTTTCTTAAAATGAAGAAGTGATCCAATTTTCCTAAATGTTTCTGTGATATCAAGTGGGCGATGATACCATGCCACCTAAAAGGTGTCACTAAAATCTTATACAAGATAAAGTGAATGATTTAATTAGTGCTTGAGAGATTAAGTGCTGTTCAAACTAAACTTGTAATTTTGGAGAAAGTATTTCAAAAATTTGATTTGGAAAATTTTCAATCATTGTGTGATTTTATTGTCAAAATACACATCTATAAAAACCTTCAAAGTTGCACATGTTTTAATTTTTTGCAAATTTGGAAGTAGGAATTTCTAATTTCTTTAAAAGTCTCTAAAATGACAGGTTTGAATAGGTTTTAAATCATGTGTTTAAAAATATAAAAAGGCAAAATCTTCCACATTGTTTATGTGAATAACTGACTCTCATGAGGCAAAAATTTTCTAGCAAAATCTAATAATTTTTCTGCATTATAAAATTATAATATGTATATTATTATCAGTCTTACAGAATAAATTTAATAGTCCCAATATATATGTCACATGATGTAACATATCTTATTATAACAGAGATTATATTATGGGTTATGGACGTAAGTATTGTGATTTGGTAAATGTAGTTGATGTTCTTTGGTACATGCCCTTCATTTTGGATTGACTTATTTTTGTGAGGCATACCTTTTAGCTATCATTGCCATTAAAATGAAATGCCTATTAAACTTAATTATAAATAAATATATTCAATGATATGTTTCTATTTTAAAATATGTCGATCAAGATTTTTGTGAGAGCAAAGGCTTTTAGTACTGTTAATAAATACATAAAATGCTGTTTATTTCATTTTTACCTCATTAATTTCTATTTGTTTAATTATGTATACTATATTCATATAATTAAGCTTAACATTTTTAATAATTTATTAAATTGAAATTCACAGAACATAAAATTAACCATTTTAAAGTGAACAATTGAGTGGCATTTCATACAGCCACAAAGTTGTACAAATACCACCTCTATCTGGTTCCAAAAAATTTTCATCACTCCCAAGTACAATCTTCACCCATTAAGCAGGCTTTCCCCAGGCCTTCCTCACCCCCCATCCCCTGAGAACCCCCAATATGTGTTCTATCTTTCCAGATTCATCTATTCTGGATATTTTATGTAAGTGGAATCATGCAATATTTGACCTTTGTGTCCGATTTTACTTTACATAATGTTTTTGGAGGTTTATCCAAGCTGCGGTGTATGTTGGTACCTTGTTCCTATTTATGGCTGAATAATATTTCATTGCATAGTATATATGCCATAATTTATTTGGTAATGGACATGTGGGCTGTTTTCACGTTTTTGACTATTGTGACGAGTGCTGTTGTGAACACTTGTGCACCAGTATTTGTTTGAGCACCTGCTTTCAATTCTTCTGGGCATATACTTAGGAGTGGAATTGTGGTGCCTTATGGTACAACAATTCCATGTTGAGTTTTTTGAGGAATTGCCACACTGTTTTCTACAGCGACTGTGCCATTTTAGATTCTCATCAGTACTGTATAAAGGGTCCCATTTCAATGAGTATACTTTTAAAATTAATAAATATACTTGTATTAGTGGTGCCCACCCAGATGTTTATTACTGACTAAGACTGAAAAATCTGGAAATGATGGCGCCTACCTCAGGAGAGCACTTTGACCCCATGCAAGGTCAGTGTATGATCGGGGTGTGTTTGGGGGATGGCATAGGGTCGGACCACTGTGGTAGGTGGGAATCTGGGTCTGACTTTCTCTGGCCTCAGTTTCTCCATGTGTAAATGGGAAGTTTCTGCAAGGAGATCATAGGCTAATTGCAGAATCTCAATGAGGTTGTATACTCACTGAAGTGGCCCTCTACTAGGCCATTGGTCATTCATTATTCCTCAGGCTCTATTCTGATGAGCATTTAAATTTTATACTTGAGGAATGGAAATAGTCACAATCTGACTTCTTATCAACTGTAAGTAAATTGTATGTGCTATTTACTTTTCTCCTTCTCAATACACTGGTCTATGTTGTGGTTATTTTACTGTAGGTCCCTTTGTTGCTAACACAATCTCCTTTTTTTTTTTTTCTTAAGGCATTAGGCAATAACAATACTCAAAACAATATAGAGAAGTTACCTTGTGTAATGTACATAATGTATTATTTGAAAACACAAACTTCTCATTAGAACCCTAAGTAGGGTAGGCATTATAATCTCTCCTTTACAAAAAGAGAAGCTTAAATTAATAAGGTTAACAAGCTTGCCTAAAGCATAAAGTGAAAGAGATTGGATAGGAACCAAGATTCATCTGATCTCAGGATAACTTCTCTTTCCATTGTACTTTGGCTAGAAAAAAAAATCTTTTTAATGTTTTTTCCTGAATGTTTCATCCAGTCATTTACTCAGCAACTCTGACCTTGGCTTGATTTAGCTTGTTTACACACAGGGTACTGTCAGATTGTAAAATATTATTTGTCCCATGAATAAGAGATTGTTTCCAAAAATCATGAATAACAATGACTAAGAATGATCTCAGGTGGTCTAAGAAGATCCAGTCCCTCTTCACTCCTTCTCCCCTGAGGCAGGTAGTTGAGAATTTATTTATTGCTTTTCATTTAAACTCATTCTTCTGTAAGTTGGTCACCTCTGGTCCAGGAAAATGAAGATACTTTAAGCCAGTAAATCTTGGAAGCCTGCCCCCAAATTTCAAGATTAATCATTCTATCTTATAAGAAAGCCATGTTTCTGGTATATATCCATTCTACACTTCCCATGTTATATTCAATGAAAGATTCACAAAGATTAGAAAGTCCTATGGGTGCTCCAGAAATACAAATTGAGGAGAAGAACAGTAAAACCCTGCTGCAAAATCATCTTGACAAAGAAAGGTGTCAAAGTGGTGAGAACACCACTACTAGCTCAGGCTTTGGAATTCTGAGTACGAAGTTTTAATACTACGGCTACGGCTATAGAGAACAAATATGCATTGATATCTACCATAATTGCCACTATCCAAGCATTGTGCTTACCATTTATAAGATTTAAAACTAACAGAGATAAAGAGAAAAACATTTTTCAGTAATGCAAGACATCAGGCAATGAACCCTCAACCCTGCTGGAACTCACTTCTGTAGTCCTGGTTGTGCTAATTTATCCACTTAGCTATTTTCTCCTATTGAATGTGAGTTCCTTAAAGCAAAGTCTGTGCTTACTTGTGTTATCTCTGATGCCCAGCACCATATCTGGCAGACAGGAATTGCTTAATACAAATATGAGGAAGTCATTGGTAAAAGAAGCAAAGAAAAATTGTCTCTTAAGGCAAATTGTTTTTATTATGTGTTTTAATGATTTTGCCCTTGATTCTAGACTTTTAATATGTAGAAGAAATTTCTGCAACGGTGCAAATATTACTACATATTTATAACTCAGAGGAAAAGAAGGTTCTAGAAAAATAAGAGACACATGTAAATGACACTTCTTCTTTCTGTTGGCCTCCCAGGTCCACTCTCAACCTCTCCTCCCTGCTGTCCACCTGTGTTGCTGACACGGATGCACTGACTTAATGGGTTTCCTTGCTTCTCACTTCTGGTTGAATCAGGGTGAGGGAGTCACAGGCAAGAGAGCAAAGGTCAGGAGGAGAGTTAGGTCAGGCTATTCCTTCCCTTCACTTCTTCACTGCCTTTTTCAAGTAAATGTTGCCATATGCGGCTCTGTCTCCAGGTTCCTAAAACTACTCACCCTTTCAGGCCTAGAGGTTTTAGGAGCCACAGAGAATGCAAACAGTGGTGTTTATCCTTGCTTTCTCAATTTTGATAAAAACATGTATTAGTTTTGAATTGTAATAATATAATTCACTGGTAAATCTTTAGATTTCTATTATATACATTTCCTAGGAAAAATAATACAGTTACTGCTAATTTGAAACTCACAAATGCATTTCACCTTCATGTTTTGACATATCTTTACAAGGCAATTGTTTAAATGTAAGTTGTCTTTGGACTACAATAATCTGGCAATAGGACAGACTGCATTTTTTTTTTTTTTACATAATTCTGTGGTTCTATTGTCCACATAAAGTAGATACATAATGCAATTATACTTTGAAGCCAAAGTTGTTCATTTTAGTTGAAGATTCAAGATCATGGGTTCGCTAGTCGAATTGCCTGGTTCCAAATCCTAACTCCACTACTTACTTGAAATTTTTAGAAATTAACTGCCTCAGTTTTATCATCCACAATATAGAAATTACAATAGTGTGTTTATTGTTTATGCTAAATATAAAGGACTTAGCCCACTTCCTGGCAAGGGGAAAACACCAGTGTATGTTCCTTGCTATTGCTATTAGCAGCAGCATCTCTGACATTATCAGGGAGAGTCAGTTCTCTGTAATTTGTTAAGAATCCCAATTTTTAAAAATTTTAATTATTTTTATGGAAATATTTTTAAAAATACACCCTATTTTTCTCTTACTTTCTTTTAAGATAAAGACTACTCTCGTCATGGTGACCAAGCTCATTTTATTTATTTTTTAGACTCTCAGGCTCATTTTAATAGACATTAATCAATACGGGTTTATGATACCATTAGTAGATATTAAGATGTTTTGTTTTGGTCCCTTCTTTACTAAATGCCAGAAAGAGAGAGAAACTGCTCTATATCCAAGACAGTGTTAAATACCAATTCTAAAAATATTTCCGGGTTCTCTATGAATTATATAGACAATAAGTACCATGGGATTGCTGTGGATTTGAATGATTAAAGAAGGCTTCATAAATGGGATTTCAGCTGGACCTGGAAAAATGGACTCGTGTGTGCTAATCCTCAGATGAAGTGAATCCATTTGCACCGCGGGCTCAGGCAGTTTCGGGCGAGTGCTCCCCAGCAGTCACCTGGGGACATGCCTATCATGTCAGAGAAATGCAAGGCAGGAGAGCTTCCTAACAGCAAACACAGGGGCAGATCTTTGGGATTTGGGTAGCGTACTTTAGGTGCAATGCCCCTGGTATCCAACTTCCCCTCCAAAGAAAGTGTGTCTTTTCCTCTTCTCCCTTCTTAGGGGGCAGTGTTAAGACGGACTAGAGAAGGAGGAAGGGCACCAAGAAAAGAAAATAACACTTATTTATGTTTCAGACATGTCAAACAAGCTTAAGAGTAACTCACAGTATGTCTTAATGCTCTACTTTTTCAGAGTATGCTTGAAATGGATCACGTGTTCAAGAGGGAACAGATGTTAAGATGACTCTGCCTGGTTAAAAATTTCTGTTTTGCAGGGAGCAGAAACGGGAGTGGAGCTAAAAAACGGAGTAGGAAAGTAGCCTCACAGATAATTCAGTTACTGTTGGGAGAAGGGGGTCCAACAGAACAAAAGAGAGGGGAGGGCAGCGAAAGATCAACTTGGAAAGCGGAAGTAGAACCCGGAAGTGCAAGCTTTCTCTTCCGATTGTGGGCGTGTGGTGGTGTGTAAGCCTTGTAAGGCTCCTATGGTGTTTTTGGAGAAACTCTAAAAATCGTTTTTCTAAATTCAGGTTGAGTGTAAGAGGATTTAACTGTATCTGTATCAAAAAGGCTTTTGAGGATATGAGGATTTCAGAACACTTGAAATAATCCCTGCAGAGCAGGCAAGAAAACAGTATCTTTAGTAGATTTCTAATAACGTAAAAGAGACTATTAAGAAGTCACATACAATATATGTAGCTTAACTTTCTGCATTTGTACTAAAATTATTTGCTTAGCAAAATTAATACTTCATGAAGGTAGCCTTATTTACATAAAATTTTTTCAAGTATTGATGTGTCATCTGTCTCGGCATGTCTGTTACTTATATTGTTTTTAGAATGTATTTATATATTTTAATCTCTCTCTCCTCTCCTCGCTTTCCCCTCCAGCTGTGCAGAAGTACAGAATAAAGAGTTAATAGTTTGGTCAGAGAGTCCTAGATACACTTTAACCTTGGGCTACTTATGCCATATGTGCCTTCTGGCAAGTTACTTAGCTTCTTTGAGCCTCAGTTTCCTGATTACCAAGCTGAGAATCCTTACACATACCTCGTTGTTCCAGTGAAAATTTGATGAGCTAATATACGTAAAGTGCTTAGCATAGTATATGACAAATAGAAATTGTGGAACATGTTAGAGCTAGTACCTTTTTTTATTCTCCAAATGAGATTTTATGTGATTATGTTGACAGTTTACATTACATATTATACAAGCAATTTCATATTTATTTTCTTATTTCTGATCTTGCAGATTGGTAAGGCTTGTTATTATCATTCTTTGTGTAAAGACAAGAAAATTGAGCCTTGAGATTTTAAGTCATTTTCAACTACTCTATAGAAGAATTGAGACTGAAATGAAGTCATCTAATTACAAGTAACTGAGTCTATTTTTTAGTGGTGTATGGAGTAATTAGTATGGGAAATGAGAATGAAGAGAGTGATTTTTTTTTGTTGTTGTTAATGATGTTTTCTCTTTTAGCTCATATCCCTGATTCTGTTCTGTGGCTAAAACATCTTGTCCTCTCTTCAAAAGGCTCAGTGACAGCGACAGGGAGAGATATTCCTACATTGAGGATGTTGGCAAGTGAAAGAGGGAAATGAACAAGCACCATTCATTGTCCTACCTGGAGGAATGGGACTTCACTGTTGCCCAGATAGTTTATAAAACACAGGGATATATCATATAAAACATAATTTAAAGGAGCTATCCAGTCCCCCTGAGATAAGCAAATGGCTATAGGGATTTTAGCCAGCTTAGAAAGTGAGGCCAGGACGCCTTGAGCCTCATTTATATCCTTGAACTATAGGATGGGGTATTTTATTTGGCTTCATTTCTACTGGCAGGAAAAAAAAAAATAGAAGAAACATTATCAGCTCAAAAAGATTTTTCAGGTCTTAAGGATTAACCACTAAAAAGAAAGACAGTTTTATTAAAAGTTCTTCACTTTAACCATCTATAAAGGATTGATCTGAACTATGGATTCCAAGAGGTTTTAAATTAGGCGACAAAATCATTTGTCTTCACAAAATCCACCAGTCAGGGCATGAAACTCTAAGCTCCTTGGGAAAAATAATGCCATATTATTTTTGGTCGAGTATTTTCCTGCTGAGAACAAGAGTGGAAGTTATACCATCAATTAGAAAAAATAAAATGCCATTTTTTGCTTCACCTCAAGTTCACAATGTCACCTATCCTTTATTTTCCTGTTGTTATTTTTTAGGAAAGATGAGATAAATACTCCCTCATTTTCTTTATTTAGCAGTTTTCAGATTAAGTTAGTTCCCTAGCATTTCTCCAAAAGCGATGGATGCATGTGAATTTAAATAGGCAGTCTGTTGCAGTTATTGTCTTTAAGGATACTCGTATTGTCCCATCTTTGGCCTTCAGGAACCTCTTTTATCACTTGCTTTCTTTTGACATGTCTTCAGTAGTTTTTGATAGTTTCTTCGTCTTGTACCTGGCTCATCTGATATATTTTCCACTTCACAGGTGAAATCGGCTATTTCTTCAAGGAGCCCTACTTCTTTCCAGTAAGCAACCTTTTTTAGAGATCACAGTCTGAATGTTAAGGAAACCAACATTTTCTATAGCTCTGTCATCATAGCTTATGTCGAAATGTTTAAATTATTACAATTGATTATACTTCTGAACCAAATCAGAGTAAGTTGGACCAAAGATTTTCAATTATTTTTTGTTATGTGTGCCTGCAAGTAAAATATTATTCTTATGATACTCGCTCATTATAGGTACACTTATTCATTTATGAACTGTATACAAATATTGTTATATAAATATATCATAAAAAGTTAGCCTAAAATAAAAATAGGACTTTTATAATATTTTTCTGTTATACTTCAATTTATTGTGTTGTGGGGTGGTAGAGGTGTGGATGTACCCTTCAGTCCAGAGAATGAACATCAACTAAGAAGGTCAAACATTATGTGTCATAGTTGATGGAATACTTTAATCCTTGTACCTGCTTAAGATTGGTGCATAATTTTATCTTGTCTGTTCTGAAAATTAAATCAAGATTTGGTAATGATTCATTATTTGTTTGATAAAATGGTGATGTGCTTGAGATTTAGAAGAAGTAGTTCTGAATGTCTCTGTTCAGTGTTTTCTTTTGACTCCTAGGAACATTTAAACTCCTCAGTCTGACTGGTGACTTAACTCTTTTGCTCAAGCCAGCACATAATAAATAAGAAGCTATGATCTGTTAGCCTGTGTTTAATTAGCATTTAATATGTAAATAGGATCCTCTCAACCCTTCAAACACTAGTGCTTATGTTTAGCTGAAATCAGTGGTGGATTATATAGTCCTGGTAGTTTAATGAAATGCTACTTGATCAAAATTAAATTTTTGTTTTTGGGAATGCTGAATTTTTACTTATGATGGTGGGTGGAAGACCTGTCAAAACAGCTCTTTATCTTAAGTTGGTTTCCATTCCACTATAATAACAACAGTATCTAACTAAACTCTTTGCCTGGGTGTGTACAACAAAGTATTAGATGAATAAACTTTTTGTTTTTATTAGGTTTTGAAGCATATCACTACGTCTTAGTTCAAAGACAGTACATTCTTTATTTTGTTACTACATTATTATTAAAATAATTAGGCTTATGTTTATTTTGACAGATGCATACTCTTTATATCAAATATAAAACACAGTTACTATGGTTAAGAATCATCCTTGCTATATTTTAAAATAGCTATGCTGGATTAATTATTTTGCTAATAAGCATCACTTACATTTTTGTCCCTGGGTTTCTTTTTGCTGTGTAGTCCAGGGTTTTGACAAACTATAAAGAACCAGAATGTAAACATTTTATGTTAGGCTTTGTGGGCCATGCGGTCTCTATTCCAACCACTCAACTCAGCTGTTGTAGCATGAAAGTATCCATACACAGTACATGAATGACCTCCACTGCGTTCAGTCAAACTTTATTTGTAGACATTGAAATTTGAATTTTATATAATTTTCACTGTCACAAAATATTTTTCTTCTAATTTTTTCTTCCAGTCATTTAGAAATGTAAAAATCATTCTTGGCCCACGGGCCGTAGATAAACAGGTGGTGGGCTGAGTGTGACCTGCCAGCCATCGTTTGCCCATGCCTGATGTAGTCTACAGAACACAGTCCACAGATCGAATTTTGTATTTGGTTGTTAAGTTAAAGGAACCAAGGGAAACTGAAATTTTAAGTCCTTTAAAGTATGGGAGATTATCTTAATAGTAATCACTTGATGGTCAAATTTAAATGTCTAAAGATTTTAGGAAGTATAGAATTTAATACCCTTCTAACCTCAACTATAATAATCTCTTCTCTATAATTTTCTTGTTTTAAGGGGGTTCTTTTTCTCTACTTACGTGAATTATAAGCTTAGAATCATGCATGGAAATCAATTGAAATGGTCAGTGAGGCTAATTTTATTTTTTTCCCAGGCAGGAAATAAACTCGCAGAGATCATTCCCTGAAACTTATAGTCATAACCGACAATTTAATAGCACTTTGATTTTTGCTTACTTTATCTAATTTGCTCCTGAAAACAGCTTGAGAGGTAGGTGTGATTATTATCTCGTTTGCAGAGGAAGAAGTTAAATATTTTAAAAACCACACAGTTGTTAAGAGGTTGGAACCGGGGCTTGAACAACTTCTTTTTGGATTCCGAAGCTTGGTCTCTTTGCCGTAGAAAACGTACATGTGTGGGAGTGTGTCTATGCACACGTGCACATACATCCACGTATACATAACCAATATATTTAACAAATTTAAAAATTTATCTACTTTTTACTTATTTTTAAATCAGAAAATACTGCAGAGAATTTATTATATGAACATGAAATAGGCAATTTAAGATAATTCACTTCTTTAGTAGTTTTCAGGAACATCTCATACAATTACAAAATTCACAATCATAAGACAATATTTCAGTCATTATCAGTGCTAAAACTCAGTTTTCTTTAAAAAAAAAAAAAACTGAAGAGAGGTTGGTATAAACATATAGTTAGATAGAAGGTATGAATTCTTATGTTCCATAGTAGAGTAGGGTTATAGCTGCTATAGTTAGCAACAAAGCATTGCATATTTCAAATTAACAAGAAGAGAGAATTTGAAATGTTCCCAATGCATAGAAATAATAAATACTGAGTTTGATGGATAGCCCAAATACTGACTTGATCATTACATACTCTATGCATGCAACAAAATATCCCGGGTACCCATTAAAATGTAAAATATTACGTATCAACTTTTTAAAAGCTTTTATTTATTTCTGTTCTACATTAGAAGATATTAATCTGGAGAATAAAAAAAGGGTTGAGATAGAGCCAATCAGATCAGAGAAAAAGGAAATTGAGGAAGATGAAATAAAAATATCTGATTCTTTCCTTCAGGAATTCAACAGAAATACACTAGAAAATTATTAAGGCCAAGTTTCTAATTTTGTATTGATTTAAAGGAAATTGATTGTGTTACATTTTGTACTACGTAGTTTAATAGCAACCTTATGACACATGCTTTATGGCGAGACAACATTTTTCAAACCTGACACATAAGCAGGACATAAAATCAACATGGCAAATGTGGTCAGCTTAAAAAATGATAGAATAAAAAATGTGAGAGTGCATTGCACTAAATAAGGGTAAGTACTGTTTCACAAGACTTTAGCTTCAGTAACGAATGCTTAGTTGTATCTCTGTGAAGGTGCTTTCGAGGGCCCGTTGTTAAATGAATTTCTCACTGTGGAGGTGCACTCAAACCCTTGGAAGCCCCTGCTTTATGGTGGTGGAAACTCACTTTCCCACCTCTGCATACAGTTTGCAGTGTCCGTTCCAACTCAGACTCCAGATCTATGTATTAGTAAGTGGTTAAGAACTCGATTTAGAGTGCATTGGATTTAAAATGCTTGCCTTCTTTTTGTCATTTACATTTAGCCGTGCAAGAAAGTCCCAGATTCAGAAGGTTGGACAGAGTTCTTTTAATGATAGTCTATGAAAATACGGGCAAATGCTTGGAAGAGTCACAGGGAATAGAATAAAAAGTGAAATAAAAAGACAAAAACACACATGGATACACAGAATCAGACACTATTTCACAAGCAAACAGTTTAGGGTGTTATGCTTCTAGAAGTATGTATAGAATAGGGACAGAATAAAAAGCTGTATTTACTAAAATGATATGAATTCAAAATATTTTTTCAGCAGGCAACACATCACTTATTTCCATGTGAAACCTTAAAACAGTTGTTTCAAGACTTTTGGCTTTCGAAGACCTGTAAAAGTAAAATAAAACTGGGTGGAAGGGTGAGGAAGCATAGTTTTGAAATTTTTATTTTGTCTAGATAAAGACAATCAAATAGCTACCATTCTTTGTTAGTATCTTTGGATTATTGAAAGGGCAGTTTAAAAATAAAAAAAAAACCAAATTACAAACAATATATTTTATTTAAAATTCGTTATGTTGTCCTTTTTTCTTTTTCTTTTTTTCTTATTTCATCCAACACTGAAGAACACTTAAGTTTCATTGTAACCACTGCTCTAAATTTCTTTTCAATACTGTGGAAAGGGTGTGTCTGTCAGTCTGCCCGTGTGTCTATCTAGGTTTCTACTCAAAAGAGGAAACACAGAGCTTGGGAACATGTGGAAATGCTCAATTACAGCTATACATTAACTGTCTTTCCAGCATCTGAGGGAAAGGGTGGTTCTCGAGCACATTAGCATTTGAAGAGGGAAGCAGGCAGTTCATCAAATGGAGTGATGGATAGCTAATTCCTTCTCTGTGGGCTCTGCTGCTCTATTTTTTTTTCCAAATTACTACCTAGATTATTTCCCAGTATCTGTTTTTTGACTATGGTTTCATTGCAATGTTAAACTCTTAAAATGATATAAATCACAGAAGGTAGCTAAAAAGGTCTCATGTATGTCATGTATCGTGTCTTATTAACTCATCCATAAATTTGTCTGTCATCACCTTGAGATAACAGACATCATTAGGATTATCATCTCAACGCTCTGAAAATGTTCTTTTTCTAAATCATTTGTGTAATCGACTTTATTACTACTCTTACATATGCTAGAGGAAATAGCTCTAGAATTAGGTAATTGAGATTTTTATTGGCCTTGGTATACTAAATCATTCAAAACATTTTCTCTGGTCTGCCTTCTTTCTTCACCCACTTATCTGTGGAATCAATACCTCTCCCAGAGTTTTAGATCTTTTTCTTTCATCCTCAAACTTGGAAGATATGATTCTATAAAAAACATAAAAATGTGTTTCGCATTCCATTATTATTGTTAGAAACAGTACATAAAACATCGAGCCACCGCATGTCAGCAGTGGCACCAGGCCCTTTTTTTTAAATCTTTGGATTCTATGGAAAACTGATGAGAGGGCTTATTTGACTAATATTATCCTGGTTTTCAGCAAATTCACATGTGTATTTTCTCTAAAAATTGCATACGGATTTCATAAAATTGTGTAGCTGCCTAAGGTAGGACAAGTCTGTCCTCGTTAATCTGACTTGGATGTGTTGCTAGATAAGCATTGAGTTCTCCTAGTGTGCTAAAAAAGTCCCTGTTGCAGCACTCACTGCCTCTCTAGATCATCCATAAACTGGTGGGCATCTCCTAGATCCTTCACCGAGCTCTGCAGGTCTTCTCTCAGACACCGAAGGAGTCGGGGATGGGGTTGGGAAAGTCTGTGCCACAGATATTTCAATGTGGCTGTCATTCTGAGAAAATCCTACCCTCAACTTTCAGCTAGGTTTCAGTTCAAAGCCTAGCTCAGTCACTGGCAAATTGTCACTGTCACACCATTGTTGCAGCACTAGCTCCACTGTCGGTGCCAAATGAGGATGTACCTGTCCTTTAAGCTTTAAGAGTGACTTTTAACACATAGTGTATCTTAATTTAAATCCAAATGGGATCAATGTAGGATCACATTTCTTTTGCTTTCACATTCATCCTACAAAGCTGTTCTTCGAGGGAAAATGATTAGGTCTAGACCTCATTGGCCATCTTTATGGTATTTGAAGTTGAAAAATGACTCGGTGATCATGAATGGAAGTATCTGACATCTCATGCAACTGCAAGGAAAGAGTAGTTTACAAAAGCTTATGGTCACATGCTCTTTCTTCCTCCACCCCAGTTGAGTAGGCAGTCAATTTTTACTTATTTTTGTTATATACCATCAGAGAAACCGTAATTTTTACGTTCTAAGGAATCGTTATGGTCTCAGTAGATTACAGAAATTTGGGGACATTTTAATGAGTAGAAGTTTTACAATAAAAAGCATATTTAAAAATAATCTTTAGGTTATTTCAAAAACATGAAGGCTGAGAATGAAGGCTAAATTGTAGTATGTCTACTTTAGGCAGCTAGATTAACTATCTTAACTATTCTGGCCAGGATGTAATTATCTTCTAACTGAAGACTTTTCATTATTGAACAATATTATTATAAAAATAAAAGGGGGCCGGGTGCGGTGGCTCACGCCTGTAATCCTAGCTCTCTGGGAGGCCGAGGTGGGCGGATTGTTCTGAGCTCAGTAGTTCGAGACCAGCCTGAGCAAGAGCGAGACCCCGCCTCTACCAAAAATAGAAATAAATTAATTGGGCAGCTAAAAATATATATAGAAAAAATTAGCCGGGCATGGTGGCTCATGCCTGTAGTCCCAGCTACTTGGGAGGCTGAGACAGTAGGATTGCTTGAGATCAGGAGTTTGAGGTTGCTGTGAGCTAGGCTGATGCCACAGCACTCGCCCCAGGCAAGAGAGTGAGACTCTGTCACAAAAAAAAAAAATAAATAAATAAAAGGGGTATAGTTAATGATTCATCCACCAAGAATTTATTGAGGGCCTGTATTTGTCAGGAGAATGAGTAATCCCTTCCTCAATGCCAGTAACTTCAGTATGCATCAAATTTTCTGCAGTAGATATGACGAGAGAAAGATCTCAATACTACCAGAAAATCTCATCCTGTGCAAAACGTAGTGATAAAACTGGCGTTGGAGCCAGTCACTTAATCTTTCTATGCCGAGTTATGTACCCGTAAACAGGTAGTATTTCCCTAATTCCCAGAGCTATTGGAGAGATCAAATGAGATATATAAAAACAACACAAATGCTATGTAGCATACAAAAATAAGTTTTAACTTAAGACTATTAAATAAGATTGTAAAAATCTTAGAAAATGGAGAATTGGGTTTATGAATTTATCAATGCAAGAAACAGCAAATTCACTTGGGAAGGTGAAAAATCTATGCACAGTTGTTTTGAATAATTTCTCAGCCTTCAGCTTACTACTGTTCCAGAAAGCCTGTTACCCCACAGATTAGCGTCTAACTATTATTTAATATAATATTTTCTAGATCCTTCTGATGATGAGCTTGGTCCAAATCTATTATCCTACAGGATAATTCATCAACACACATTTACGGAACATAGACTATCTCCCAGACAGATCGTAGATGCTCAGGAAATAGTCAAATCAGGCTATCTCAGGTGGAGTTCATGATTTGGTGAGTTTGTGTGATTGTGTATCTTTCTCCCTTTAGGTGGTGATGATGATGATGATAAAAATTATTAGTTCTCTACAGATAGGTACCATGATATCTGCATTGATTAAAAAAAAAATCCAGGTAAAGATTGGTAGGTTGGTCTTAGACCCATTTTTCTGCAATGATCAGATCATGCTCAAATCATGATGCTTAGTTTGGGGCATTATACTTTAAGGGAGACATAGACTGTCACTTATTCATAAATGACCGAAATGTTGGAGAAATTTGAAACTATGTTGTGTGAAAAATGGATAAAGAGACTGGAGAAATAGAATTGCTCATAATAAAGTTGGGAAGACTTTATTCACCAATTCCTGTATCCCTTTTTCATATAATATGATGATATTTGGAATAAAAAGTCTGTCATTCCCTATTTCTGTCAATATGACTATCATATTAGCTATTTTACGATAGCCATGGCACATCAATCTAGTACATTTGCTATATTGTCACAGGCTTCCAATGGCTAATAATAGGGATCAAGCCCTTCCATTGTTTATTATTCACCAAATACCAATACCAATGCCAATGTCTGGCTCAAGTTTTATTTACATAAAAGATGCTAAAGCTATCAATGTATACTAGAGAAGGCTCTTCACATTTGTTTCTGGTCAAATCCAAATGTGAATGGTCTTTAATTTATTTCTTTACCAAGGAATAAATTATAGCTTTTCACACTGAGAATAAACTCTTTCCATCTGTCTCTTTGCAAAACTGTGTTGTGCCGTGCATGGGGCTTTTGTGAGCCACAGATAGAGTCTAATTTCTCTCTACTAACTGAAACAAGCTTGTAGAAAGTTAACCGTGAGAAAGTTAAATATTTGTTATGGGTTTTACAAATGGAAAATATAAACATGAAATTGGTTTTTCTTTTTATTGAAAATATATGTCTGTAAAATGATAGAATAGCAATATAAAAATGATTCTGGTGCATGATAAATTCATGGCTCTCTACATCAATTTGGGGAAAGAAGGGGTAAAAGAGTTGAAACTCTGGCTTGTTATCAAATTTAAATCATTACCAGACAAGATCATGCTAAAGCCCAAATACTGTGGTTTGGAACTATCTGAATCTCTTCCAAATTACCCTTGGACAACATCAGACAGGTTTAAATTCATTGGGCTTATATAAGAAATTGCTATACTGGTTCCATGTGTTGTAAGCTGCAATGAACATGCCCGGGTTGCATTTGCAACCTCAATAAAGGTGCCTCACAGGTTCACCTGGGGCCACTTGCTGGTAAAAGGGTCACTGAAATTCCTTACCAGCTCTAGTTTTAGGTTTAAACTCTTTTTCAGAGAACTGAGGAGAGAATCAGAGTGAGGGAGGAAATAATGCTTTATTTCTCAAAATCGAACAAAATTCTATTCATGTTCTTTCTTCCCCTCTTTCCCCTGAAGGATCTAGACTTGTAGAAACTGCTTATGTTCAAATACTCTAGTTCAAGGTTAACTTCCAAACATCTCTGGCCACATCATGTTTTATATACTCTTGGGTATGTCATTTTAGTAAGGTAATGTTTATGCCAGCTCTAGTGAGAAACACGGAGAGAGAGTTTGTACACCAGCTGTTAAGATGGAAAGTCAGATATTCCAGCATCTTTTGGAAATCATCTCTTTCAATGAAAAATTTACATAGTCTCATCCTTTCACTCTTTGCTGCCCCTCTTTTTTCCATCAGCACATTATGAAAGAAATTGGCACAATCGACATACTAAAGAGTTATGGTTTTAATGATGGTACATTCAGAAGTCCTTGGTTTGCAAATGGTACCTGGCATGTGTTGAGCACTTAGGCCACAAGAGAATATAATTGATGTGTTGGAAATTTTAAAACGTGTGCATTCTCTCTCTGAGTCATCATCTTTTACTATGCAAATGCACTTTTTTGGGAACATCTTTTTAGATTTTTTCCTTATGAATAGATGTACAAGTACATATTTTAATTGTGTAATTATCTACTTTATATAAAACTTCTAATTTGCAATAAGCCTTTAAATTGATGTAGAGTTAAAGCAAAATAGGACAAATCTTCTTCCAGTTCTTCAATATCTTTAATTTTGTTGTCTTTCTCATGATGGCAGCTCCAGTTTATTTTCATTTCCTTATTTTCTCCTACTTCTCTCTCCCCGGAGTGACCCATGGCTTCATAAAACACAGAATGCGTTCACAGTTCCTTTTCCAGATAGATGTGAGCATGTGGACATCAAATGCACTAGCCAATGGGCTACAAGCAACATGTTCTATAGAAGTTTCTAGAACGTTCTTTGAGGACAACGAAGAACATAGTCTTGGTCCTCTTATTCTCTTTTCTCTCATTTTGCTGCCTGAAGCATGGGTATGGGCCATCTTGGACCATAGGCATGAAGCCACCTCCAAAAGTGTTGGAGCAGTGGCTGGAGGAGACCCAGAGGCTGTACAGTTACACAAATTCAGTGGGTAACAATTCATGTGATCTCCTCTGTGAATAGTGCCCCACTGGAGTATGTAATGCAGTGCCTGTAGGAGATGGGTCCCTAAGGACTGTATGGGGCAGAGCCACCATACTAGTCCCCCTTTCTCAGAATTCATACATGTGAGAAACAAACTGCTTTCTTGCTCTGACCATTGTGAATTTGGATCTATTATTAAATGTAGCTGAATCAACACTATCTTCTGCAAGCTATATGTGAATTATGTTTACAGTCAAATCCAGAGGTGAATATGCATACATAAGATGAAAAAAAATAATTACCAGGTTATTTGACAACAGGTATAAATATTAAATGAAATTATCAATAGGAAGCTATTAAATCTTCCTCCTCTCAGAAAATATACACTAGGTGAGAATTTCCTAACAAATAACATAAAGGCAGAAACTAAAATATGTTCGTGATGAAAAGACTAGAATACAGATGTAGAACTGTACTACAGTAAGACATAAAGTGGGTGACACATGCGGAACTGCTGTACAAACTCCGGAGGCAGGAAGGTGGTGCTGAGTATATAATAAGAAAGCTTGGGCCGGGTGCGTTGGCTCACGCCTGTAATCCTAGCACTCTGGGAGGCCGAGGCGGGAGGATTGTTTGAGCTCGGGAGTTCGAGACCAGCCTGAGCAAGAGCAAGATCCCGTCTACTAAAAAAATAGAAAGAAATTAATTGGACAACTAAAAATATACAGAAAAAATTAGCCGGGCACGGTGGCACATGCCTGTAGTCCCACCTACTCAGGAGGCTGAGACAGAAGGATCGCTTGAGCCCAGGAGTTTGAGGTTGCTGTGAGCTAGGCTGATGCCACGGCATTCTAGCCCAGGCAACAGAATAAGACTCTGTCTCAAAAAAAAAAAAAAAAAAAAAAAATTATGATTTCAGGTTTTTATACATTTTTGAATTTTGAGATATGAGGAATATCGATATGTTCAGTAGGTATTTGGGTCTATTGGCCTGAAACTCCAGCAGGAGTTTTGGCCCTATAATATAAATTTGGGAGTCCTTAGTACATGTGATGGTCAGTAGATGAGCTCACTGAAGGAGGTCATGTAGCACGGGAGGAAAAGACATCCTGAGACAGAACTCTGGGAACACAGATGTTTGGGTGTTCATATTAGTGATTTGTTTAAGAGCAGACGGCATGCTTGTCAATGAACCAAAACTAGATGGTAGGGTTAACAGAATTCATATATAAAATGACCCTGATTGGTTGGTATGCTGGGCCTATATCATCAAAATTCAGTTTAACAAGGGCAAGGGTCAAATTCTGTAGTCAAAACAGTCACGTGGACAATGGACATAGTTATGCCAGATTTAAAAACAAAAACACTTTGACATTAACAGCGTGACTAGGATCCTCAAATAGCAAATGCAGTTTTACGCTAAGGTGATAGACATGGATTGTCTTTGTCTTTGGCAGTACACTATCTGGTCTCTCAAATGGTGAGATCACATCTGGGTATTATATTTTTTGAAAGGACTTAGTCTGGAACCTCCAAGATATTAGAGGATGTGGAGATCATAATATGTGAATAACAATTCAAATTTGTGTTTTTTCTTCTCTAAGATAAGGATGAGGAAGAGATGTGATGCCTATTACCAGTCTCAAATATGTAAACATAGGGGTTTTTTTCCCCCCTATCCAAGGGTAAACGTAGAATTATCAAACCAGGGCTTTACTGGCAATAGGAAAGAGAGGATCAGGTTAAGGCCTGGGACCTGGAGACAAGTTGGTGAAGATGGTGAAAAAATTAGTTCAGAAAGTTCTAGTAAAAAATGATAGGTCTAAATTGAAAGATGGAAAACCAAGAGAATCCTACATCTGGTATAAGCAGGCCTCCTGTCTTGAATAGCATTCATATCCTTAAAAACAGGGCAGAGCAGAACTTTAGGCCTGAAGTAATTGGGTTACTAGGCTAGTGGCCCAAGCAGGGATTCAGTTACTGGAACTGTCGTAAAAAGTCAGATATGAACCAGTAGGAACTGAATGATAACTGAATACTTGATTTAACTACAGGTTTAGTTCCAAGAATTGTGAGTCTAAATGACAGAGTGCTTCAGACATACACTAGAGCATTGAGTAAGGCAGATTTTAAGGAGCTAGGTTTTGACTAAGCACAAGATTTTACTAGCAGGGTGATTGCCAGTAGGAATATGGACTTTCTTGGGAGACTGAATATCACTAGAGATATCTGAGTGGTTGCTAGGTGGGCTTCTTTCCTTAGAGTACGGCAAAAAGAATTTCTGCTTTGAATTGGTAAATCTAACTTGTGACTTTCCTATTCTTGGATCCTTTGTTTCTATGAAATGTATTTTTGGATTTATGTGTATTTTTTTAATTTGAGGAAAAGGTAACCTTTTACTATATTTTAGGTGGCTGAATATACTATTCTAGAAGGAAAACTTCAAAAAACCCTAATTGACTTAGAGAAGCGAGAGCAGCAGCTTGCTAGTGCAGAGTCAGAGGTATGTCATTCATCTGTCATATATCTTGATTTTGCAAAGAGTCTTTTTATTAAGTTCATACCATTAATTTTTGCTCTATACTCATATATTTTATAGAACTTGTCTTTCAGAGAATATGGAGAAAACTGCTGTTCAAGTGGGTAAAGCATGTCTTTTATGTTAGAATGTTAGGAATAAGTAGAAAAGTGTTATTTGAAATACTTAACTATTATTCAGCCAGCTTTCGCTGACTTCTACAATAGTGAATGTTTGGAATTAGCTTTCCCATTATGTGGAAGGAATGAATAGTTGCACTGCTTAGAGAGAAGAGAAAATGTAGCATAGGTTCAGGGGCATAGAATCCTAATTTTGTTTTCAGGAAGAAGGGAATTTCTGTCTTTCTTGATCATTAAAGATTAGATCCAAAGAAGAGATGAGAACTTATGTCAGTATTATGCCTAGTTAGCATTTTTATTAGGGTTTACCCTAAGTGTTTTTAAAATTTTCTGTATAGATCATTTCAAAATAATTAGTATTTCTTCCACATTAAATTTATATGCTCCTTCCCCAGCCAAAATGTGTTTCTTAAAATTTTCTCAGCAAATCACCCCAACCATATCATTACACATTTTGTGCAATTTCTGAATAATTTAGGTATTTAAATTTAAATGTAAGGTAGATTTTTTTTTCCCTAATACTAATGTTCTGTTACCTACGACATGATCAGGCAGTGAATCAGGTTTCTAAAAGAAGAAAAGAAAATTGGGCATATTTGCTTATATAAAAAAGGGATTTTGTTTAAATGGGAATTTTTAGTGGTTAGGGCCTTTTCAACTGAATTTATACAAGTTGTATATGGATTTTTATATATACTTGTGTATTAAATTATTGAAATTATTGAAAATAATATTGGTGGCTGGGGATGGTGGCTCATGCCTATAATTCCAGCACTTTGGGAGACCAAGATGGGAGGATCGTTTAAGGTCAGGAGTTTGAAACCAGCCTGAGCAACATAGTGAAACCCCATCTCTACAAAAAATACAAAAATTAACTGGGTGTGGTGGTATGTGCTTGTAGTCTCAGCTACTCAGGAGGCTGAGGCAGGAGGATCACTTGAGCCCAGGAGTTTGAGGTTGCTGTGAGCTATGATCACACCTCTGCACTCTAGCCCAGGCAACCAAATGAGACCCTGTCTCAAAAAAGAAAAAGAAAATTTATAATATTGGTACACTTGAACATTACCTCTCTAATAACTAAAATCGACATGACCAGAAATTTGTTGATATTCTGAACATTTCACTGTATAGAAGGATAAGAAAATATTGACCAGTATATTGCAGCTAGTAATAGCCCAGTCTCTTAAAGATGCCTTTGTTTTAAGCTTCAAAGAGAAAAAAAGGAACTGCAATCAGAACGTGAACGGAACATGCAAGAACTTCAAGATTGTATCCGTAGAGCCAAAGAAGACTGTGTTCACCAAGTAGAACTAGAAAAGTTAAAGATCAAGCAGCTAGAAGAGGATAAACACCGACTTCAGCAGCAGGTTGGATAAAATACTTGTCATTTTTTATACTGTTTTCTTGCATGCTGGAAATAACAGAAGTAGTTCACTAATTACGAAAAGTGGTTAAAATCACAGTAATTTGGACTATTAATCATATTTATTGCACTGAGATACAAATAATACTTTAAGTTGGATCTTCTTTTTCTAAGTTAAAGCTAAGGGATTTTATTGAAATATTTTTCCTGCCCTTATAACTATTTGCATGAAATTGTACTATATTTCAGGTCACTTCTAACTTAAAATCTTTTTCTGATAAATCTCCTCTTAGCAAACACAAATATTCTTCATGTTGCGCTGGATCAAATTCAGTTGAGGAACAAATTTTATAAGAGAGTTATCTGTGCTCCTCTACATTTCCTCCCCTCTCAACGCATCCCACTCTGCTTTACATCCCCATCCCTCCAGCTAGCCAGTGTCAGAGAAGCCGTCAATGGCTACGTCACTAAATTCGTTGGGCATTTTTCATTTCTCCTCTGACTGAAACTTATTGACATGAACACTATTGTCCTTGTTTTTTATATTCTCAACTTCTATATCTTTTCTCTCCTTGTTTTCCTCTACCTTTCTGGCCACCCCTCGGGCTCTTTTGCAGGCCTCTCTTCCTGTATCTAGTCATTAAATGTTGGACTTCCTCCAAACTCAGGATTTACTTTGTACAAAACAGTCTTATACATGCCCATAACTTGAGACACTATATGTACATCTGGGACTTTCACATTTATATCCAAGACCCTACCTTGTACTCTAGACCCATATACCTGATTGCCTTTTGACATCTTTACTCGGATATCTTAAAGGCATTTAAAACACAATGTGATCCTTCTATTCATACCTGACCCTCTTCCTGTAAATGTTCTTTATTTCAGTAATGAGCGCCTCTAATCTGTTCCTCATGTTGCAGCTAGAATGATATTTTTGAAGTTTGGGAATCTTGCTTGACACCCTCCTCTTTAAAACCTTTCAGCTTCCTCTTATTGCTCAGAGGATAAAGATCAGAATCACTACCTTCCCCCGCAAGTCTCTGCATGGTTTGGAGCCTGTCTCTCCAGCTTCACTTCATCTCCCACTCCTTCACCTCTGCTGTATATTCTTCAGCCATACTGGTCTTCCTTCAGGTCCTCAAGCATGCCATACTCACTTCACCCACAGGATCTTCGTGTGTGCTGCTTTTTCTGAGCCCAGTGAACTCTACTCATCCTTCAGTTTTCAGCCAAAGTATCGCTTACCCCAAGAAATCTTCCCTGACTCCTGGTCCCCAAGTCTAGGTCAAGTTTTTGTTATATGTTCTCATGGGACATTATTCTCATTATTCTTTTTCTTTATGATATGTTATATCAGTTTGTTTTTCTTTTCATTAGTATGAAAATTTAATCAGCGTCAGATTATTTGGTCCATGAAAACTGTTTTGGTTTATAGCTGCCTGCCAGGAGCCCAGCCCAGTCATCAGCATATACCAGGGGCTCATTAAATATTTACTAAAGAAAAGAAGGATCAGGGTGTTAAAAATTAAGCTTATCTTTCTTGAACAATTTCAGTGTAGATTAGATATGTATGATGAATGCCTCCAAAGTCTTCAGTAAATTCTGTCATGAAGAACAGTTTCCATAGCAGCTCAGGGTCAGTTATGGTCACAGTATTTAGGTGGCTGTAAGTCTGAATTTGATTGTCACTATGGGGGTCTCATTTAAAATATAAAAGATAAAGTTGTAAAAGTGGGCAATTATGATGGGATTCACCAGCAATGCTTCTCTTCTTTCATTTATCAGGAAGATTAAGCCATGTAGAACAAAAGCTCTTAACATGTATTAGAATCACCAGGGGAGCTCTTGAAAATATGCATGTCTGTACCCTGACACAGACTGGTAGAATTAGCTTACATCTTTGTAGGAAGAACCTTGGTGGGAAAGACTGAAATTTTGGAAAAATTAGCCGGGGCACACCACTGCTCTAAGACCTGGGGACAGGAAGGATGGGGAAGTTTCCAGGATGCCAAAATTACTAAGTCCATGAAGGTATATGTTTCACATTTTATTTGTAGGAAAACTTTTTAGGCCCTTACTCTGACCTTTACACATGTGTTATACATACGATTCTAACTAAATGGGTAGAAGGGACAGTTAAACCCATTGTCAGTGAGTGCTTAATGAATATAAAGTATCTATACTCAAACAGATAAAAGCAGGTACCAGGACTTAAAAGAGCCAGCATTCCTTAATAGCTTACTGCTTTACAACTGACTGTAATTTAATGATTGTTTATGGTAATGTCCTGGAATGGTGAAGAAACTACCAAATGTACTATCAAGTTTCTTAGCTTTTGTTTAAAATAGAAAAGTCAGAGAAATAACTCTAGAAAGGTTTTTGTTCAACTTTGGATGTTAAAAGAGATAAACTTCAGTTATATGGAAATTTCTCATGTATGGAACACCTCATTACCTAAAGATGCTAGAAAAATCCTAATTTAGAATTGTGTATTGTTGATGATTTAGGTTACATTTTTGCCAGAAATTCTCAGTATTTGAAATTTAGTTAAGTGTTATATCTTAGGAAAGAGATCTTTGATTTATCTAATGATGGATACTCATATCAATATGTGTTTTTAGAAATCATCTTTAACAATTCTTGTTTACATTTCATAAAAAAAAAAAAAAAAATCCCAGGCCAGGCGCAGTGGTCATACCTATAATCCTAGCATTCTGGGAGGCTGAGGTGGGAGGATTGCTTGAGGTCAGGAGTTCGAGACTAGCCTGAGCAAGAGCGAGACCTCATTTCTACTAAAAATAGAAAATTAGCGGGGCATGGTGGCACACACCTGTGGGCCCAACTACTCTGGAGGCTGAGGCAGGAGGATTGCTTGAGCCCAGGAGTTTGAGGTTGCTGTGAGCTAGGCTGACACCCTGACACTCTAGCTCAGGCAACAGAGTGAGACACTGTCTCAAAAAAAAAAAAAAAAAAAAAAAAATCCCAGATTCAAAAGGAACATATTTATAGCCTCTTTTTTTTTTTTACATTTGAAACTGTTCTACGGGAGATTGGCATGTTTAGTCAGGGAAGCCTACCTCATTTTTTGTTTTTTGTTTTTTTTTTCTTTTAAGGAATTATTGACTGGTTTTATTTGAGCATTAGGGGATGAGGTCTGAATTTTATTTTTGCCCCTGCAACTGACTACCTCACTAGCTCTTTGGTACTGCCTCAATTTTTTAACTGTTTGACCCTCAGTTTTCTTACCTGTAAATATGAAGGAATTGAACCAAATACTCTTTACATTACCTTAAGTTGTAATAGTATTTGAATTTGTAAAATTCATATAATATCAAAATACAAGAATAAAATTGTGCTTATTTTTATTTTCAAAGATAATTATCTGGTATATCTTTTCTTACACCTGACATCCTAAGAAAAGTATAAAGAAAGTATCAGTATTTTTATAAGGTGACTTTTAAATTTGCCATTTAAAGTTTAACAAAAAAATTTTCATGATACTGGTTTTATAAGAAATTTCATACCTTTCAAAAGTTTTGTATAATCAGTTGATTGACTGTATTTTTAATTACGAGGGTTTTTTATTTTCCTTATTATACTTTATGTATTTTCCAGATTTTCCTACTATGAACATGCTTTAGAATAAAAAAATCTGTTGAACTGAATTCTGTACTTTTAAACTTTGCATATCATTGTTTTAAAATTGCTATAAATACTTTTTTTTAATATAGCTTACTGATGCTGAAAATAAGTATAAGATTTTGGAGAAAGAATTCCAGCAGTTCAAGGATCAGCAAAGCAACAAACCAGAAATCCGTCTACAGTCTGAAATAAATCTTCTCACCTTGGAAAAGGTACCTATGTTAATTTTGGCAGCTTAACTAAGTCGTAGTGATCAGTTTTGAAAAATCAATAAATAATACTTATATGTACAGTATAATAATGTTTCACCGTAGTGTTCTAATATCAAATAAGAATGCATCAGAGAATTCAAGGCACATGACATTAGTACTTAAATTTCCTGGCTTATGTTACGAAAGTTATAGCTTATACTAGAGTGCTTGGTTGCAAACAACAAAACTAACTCTAGGAATAAAGGAATTTATAAAACCATAAGGAGGCTGAAGAACCATTTTCAAAATATGGGAAGGAACCAGGGGAAGCAAAATACAGCCAATACCCTGTCACACAACAGTCTACTTAGGATGCTCGGGTTGGTGCCATCACTGCCATGTCACTGGATTCCGTGTCCCCTGATTCTAGCGTCATACTGTTAAACTCTCAGTTTTGTGTTAGCCATTGTGAATGTTCTGTGTATCACTGTCCTCTAGATTCAATGTCCTAGACAGGAGCAATCATTTGAACTGCAGATTTGCACTCTAGCTCTCAGCTTGGAAGAGGGGATATTTTTCCGATTTTGTTTTCTGTGGTTAGAAGTCATGTCCTGCCTCTCATTTATATTTGGATTCGCCTACTAACAGGATGTTCAGGTGTTAGGCATTAAAAAATGTGTCATGTGCAACAGACAACCTAAGTTTGACAGCATGAGTTCCTGCATTTTTTGATTTGATGATTTTTTGACATCATTAAAATGATACAGCATACACAGGAAGATAACCTTTAACAGTTTAAGGATTTTATTGTTCCAGCCGTTCCCTGTCTTTCCCACTCAGCTTTGTATTGAAGGCCTCCTTGTTCTTTCACTTCTATAGATTCAGCCACTAGGGGGCACTAAAGGAAGATCGGTGGGTGGGAGTTGAGAAAATGCCAGGGTTCATTCCATCTCTCTCTGCTTCCCTTATTTTCTCTGGCAGTGGTTGCAACTTTGTATGGTTCCATCTTCCACCAGGAAGCCCTTCTCTCCAGCTTCCTTTGGGCAATCCCCAGTGGTACTAGTTCACCGACAACAGTGTTCCATAAGCATTTCCTTTGAGCATCACCTGAGTGTCATGTGTAACACTCGAAGTTTTGGATTTTGGAACATTTTAGATTTCAGATTAGAAATATTTAACCTATAGTAATAGTTTACAAAACAAAAATCAGGCTGATAAGAGAATACTGAAAACAAAGGTAACTTTGGCCTTTTAAGGAAAGGATGCTAAGTTAAAGAATTCAAATTTTACCTAGAAAGAATAGTCAGAGATTACTTCCAAGTTTATAAGGTTGGCTTAATGGCTATAAATGATGAACATGGTAAAACAGTAATCAGAAAGTAGCATTAGGGAATGAGAGATAGACAAAGATTTGGGAGAATGATTAAAGAATAACAGTGACATTAAGAGTACTTTTGAGCAAAGTAATGACCGGCATGTGTTAAAGTGTATCAGGGAGAGGAAGACCACTGATTAGCTTCGAAACCTTTTCTTAACTACAATAGTCAAAACCTTAAAGTTTATGTCGAGATACTATAATCTGATATTAAGCTGTAAGGATAGTTTTTTTTTTTTTTTTTTTTTTTTATAAACTTATAATACTCTTTTTGAGTATTTCAGACCTACCACAATCCAAACTAGATCATAAACTTTCCAAGGCAGAGAGGAAACCATGTTGCAACTATTTTCATATTACTTGTGCTTATAGCACTCTATACCTTATAGTACTGAGTAAACAATTGTTAATAGTTTTCAAGGACTAGCACAATCTTTGTTACTCAGAATTTTCATATATTCATTCATTCAGAAAAAATTTATGAAGGGCATATTGTTTATCATCTTGGTACAAAAAGGTTTTGCGATGTTAAGTTGCTAGGATTATTATTAGTCTTGCACTGAACAAGACAAACAGATTTCTCAAGGAGCTCCCTTTTAGAAGAGAGAGTAAACGGATGAGGTCATTTTTATTAATGCCATGCATAATAAAAGTGATAAAAAGGGTGGTGTCGTAGTGAATGTGGCAGTGTAGGTGGCATGGCAGGACAGATGCCATTCCACATGCGGTGGTTAAGGAAGGCCTCTTCGAGGTGGTAACTAACGTTTGTATTGAGATCTGTGAGATGAGGGAGTGCCAGCAGTGTACAGAGCTATGGGAGCTGTGTCCAGGGAACAGCGGCGAGGGCACTGAGGTGGGACTAAGCCTGGATTATTTGGTAACTGGGAGGAAGGCCATCCTGGAGCATGAGGGGAAGAGAATGTATAAGGTGAGGTTCAAAATATGGGCCTTTAAAGCCATGGCAAGGAGTTTAGGTTTTGCATTTATTCTAATACAGTTGTATTAATAGCATAATAGTACTTAACAGCGTGGACAGTGGAGCCAGGTGACCTTGGTTGAAACCCTAGCTCTGCCACTTACTAGCTGTGTTACCTTGGGCAAGTTGCTTTACTTCTCTATGCTTATTTCCATGTCTTTTAAATGGAGGTAGTAAGGTTGATAACAGAATTAAATGACTTAATATTTTAAAATGTTTAGCTCAGAACCTGGGACATTATTTATTTTACTTATACTTACAGACATAAAATTTAAATAATGAGATACCATCAAAAGGTTTTAAGTAAAAGAGTAATTTGATCTTTACATTAAAAAAAAATCCTTCATCTAGTGTGTAGAAAATACATATAAGAGTATAAGACCTGTCTCTTTGGCTAAAGATTCATATATTTAACTGCTTACTCAGCGTCTTTTCTTGAATTTCTTAGAGCAGTAGCTCTCAAACTTTTTGAATTCAGGACCCTTTATACTATTAAAAGTTATTGAGGACTCCAAAGTATTTTGAATCTGTTGATAATCACTATATTAGAAATTAAAAGTGGAAATATATTAAAATCTTATTTTAAAAAAATAAACCCAATAGTAACATAAATAACATTTTTATGAAAAATAACTATTTTCTAAAACAAAAAAAAATGAGAAGAGTGACATTGTTTTACTCATTTGCAAATAAATCTCTTTAGTGTCTGGATAATAGACCTCTGAATTTTTATATCTGATTTTGCATTCAATCTGTTGTGATATTATGCATCATGTGGCCTCTGGAAAACTCCATTGTATATTCATGGAAGAATGAAAGCAGAAAAGACAAATAATGTCTTAGTATTATTATGAAAATAGTTTCAACCTCCTGGACCTTTGGAGGTCAACACTTGGGTCTTCAGATTATCTCAGCATGTCCAAAACTAAACTCAGTCATCTCTCTAAACTCGTTTTTATCTAGTGTTTCTGAACTCAATAAATGTTTCTGTTGTCTGTTAACTGCCAGGCTATCTTGAGCTACTTCTTATCCCACATTCATTTAATTGCAAAGTTTTCTTGATTCTTTTTCATACATATTTGGACATTCTCTTCATTTTTCTACCAGTGAACTTGAATTCAGCTGGACATTTCCCACTCCTCTTTTGGTAAAACCAAGTGTGATTTTGGTGTTTATAAATATGAATCCTATAGCACCTACCAGAAATATTTGAAGCACTTATTAGACAATATCTCATCAATTCTCCCAAGATCTAGTAAGTTGGTGTCTTAAAAGAATTTCAGTTTTACCATGGGGAAATTCAGAGACCAGGTATCAAAATTGTAACAGAGGCATTATTTTATTGTCTCTGAATATGGATTGGTTGACTGCTAATATATACCATAGAAATAAATTTTAAATGATTTTTAGAATACTTTCTTTCAACTCTATATTTACCAAAAGGATAAAAAATTATTAAACATATTAAAAGTATAAATAATATCATGAACCTATTGAGAGAGAAAAATACATAATTGAATTGCCTCTGTATTAGATCTAATGAATTCATCCAGCTCTCCAGCATGTTTAAGTGCCTAATAAAACAAGGCTTTTCAGTTCTTCTGAAAATTCTTTGTAAATCTTTTTGGAGCCAGAAGAGGGCAGAATCTTATTTCTTAAACAGTGACAGAGATAAAAGCACAGAAAGGAAGGAAGACACAAGTGAAAAAGTATCTGATTTAGTCTGTAAGTTCTGGTTGTGTCTGATGGAGAGCTTTTTTCTTTCTGACTACCCAATTCTTTTAAACATAACACACATACTCTCATTTTCACTGAAATGGTCTAAAAACAAATTAACATTAAGATAACAGTTTTACCAAATGTAATTCTTGATTCCTTTTACAGGTTGAGTATCCCTTATCCAAAATGCTTGTGACCAGAAGTGTTTCAGATTGTTTAGGATTTTGGAGTATTAGCATGATATTTTCCAGTTCAACATCCCTACTCTGAAAATCTAAAATCTGAAATGGGCCAATGGACATTTCTTTTGAGCATCTTGTCAGCACTCAAAAAGTATTGGATTTTTGGAGCACTTTGGATTTTGGATTTTTGGGTTGGGGATACTGAACCTGTATTATATAAGAAGTGAATAATAGTTTATGATTTTCTTTTAGCTAGGAAATGTATTTTATGTAGTGTGAAAATAATTGGAACTTTTAAAAAATAAAATATAGAAAACATATAATTTAGTAGGACATATAGAGGTTGAAAAAACAGAAAGTATATTGAAAGAACATAGATATTTTTGATCAAGCTAAAATTTATGTGTGTAAGTATATTTGATGTCTACTATATGCCCATCCCTGACTTAGGGCAAATGGGAAAGAGAAGAGAAAATAAAAGAGAGTAAGGGAAAAAGTACCTTATCTTTTTGGGACTTCACTTTAAAAGAGTTTGTAATGTAAACTGGGAGGTGACTTAGCAGTAAATGATTTTGAATAATCAAATCTTTATTTGCAATAAAGAGAAACCACTTGGTGTTCAGAATCTAATAGTTTTAAGATAGTTTCCTGTAGAAATAGAATTTGAGCTGAGCCTTAAGATTTAGGTAATCAGTAAAAAAAAAAAAAAATTGGTAGGCTCGAGAAGTAAGGTGGGCAAGGAGAGGGGATGGCATAGGGTACATAAACCTGGCCCTGTTGAGTTAGGAATGGGAATTATATTTTTGAATGCCTTGAATGCTAGGGAGAGGAGTTCAGGCTCAGTACTGTAGAGAAATAGTAGCTAATGTAGATTTTTTTAGTAGAGAGTCAATTGATCTAATAGTGGTTTTCAGGATTTGTAGACAGAATAGATTTGAGGGTGGGAAGACAACAGAACCTCTCATAGTCAAGACGAGTTGAGAAGAGCCTGGGCTAAGGAAGTAGCAGTAGGAATATAAAGGAATAAACTTTGAAAATATTTCAAGAGAGAAATCTGTAGTTCCTTGTGACAGATTAGACCTGGGAATAGAGGAGTAAGAGACGAAGACAATGAAGGCCAGACCTCTGGGAGAGAGCCAGAATTGCGGATATGTGAAGGGCAGGAACAGGGAAATTGGGAACCAATGAATGCTAGTCCATACTTTAGTTTTCACTGACCTCTGAATGGACTCTAGGTCCTGAGCTGAGTTTTCCTTTCAGGAATGTGTAACTCGGCTTATAGTATTACCTCAGTCATGGACCAAGGAAACCTAAATAAAAATATAAGTGCAAAGGTTTCCAGAAGTTTCAGATCTACTTACAGTAAGGGCTCTTAATGTAAGGTCTTTGAATGCCCTGAAATTGCTATCAAAATTTTAGTGGTACGCATTTTCCTGGGAATTGGGTCCATAGATTGTATTTCTTTAGAATCATAGAAACATCTATGTATTTAAAAAAATAAAAGTTAAGAATCACTGATTTGGTGATAGGAATGAATTAGAAAAATGAGGTTTGTGTCTCAGATTTGCTAGCTACAAGTTTTTTTATTCGTTAAGAATAAGGAAATTATGTGTATAACTATACATGTGTTTTAAATTAGTACAACTATGCAAATGTGAATTATTTTAATAATTATGGCAAAACTGATATGACCAACCCAGAAAGTTTTTTCTGATGGAGCTGGTCCACTGTGTATAAGTAATCCCTCTAGGTTCATCTTTGCCCTAACCCTCATCTTTGGGCCTATCCAATATACTAGACCTTATCTAAGACCCATGGACATGGTCAACTTTTATAACTGAATGTTACTCTTTTATTCCACAACTATAAAAAGTTTTTTTTTTCATTTCTTCTGACTTATGGCCTGTTGTTAAATTACCAGGTAATATGTATAAATCTTTGGGGCGTAAGTGGAAGAGAGATCATCTATGATAATCTCAGTAGTATTATTCAACTTAAAATGCTTGAATCTAGTTGTGAAATGTTAACACATTTAAATCCAAGCACTAGGGATTTGTAAAGCAGGAAAGACCTTGACTCCATGTAGTCGTATATTACTGCAGAGACTGTTCTAGTCTTTTGTGAAGGGAAGTTGGCAATTTGCCTTTCCTTTCATTTTATTTTCATCTAAATTTCTGAAGTTTAAATTTTTGGATAGTGTCTTCACTTTTGTTTTTCTGTAAAACATTAAGAGCTGTATGTATGGGAAAAACTAGACTTGATATAAAAAAATTAGGCCAGTTCAGAGTAACAGTGTTTTACTGTAATTCAAGCAGATTATTACATTATCACTTAATAGTAAAACTGTCTGTTGGCTACATGAATTTGTTTGGTATTTGGTTTGAAACACTGAGTGAGTACATTCCAAAATACAGCCAAGTTGGCTTTGGTTCATACACAACAGATTGCCTGCTGCAAGTATAAATAACCATATTTTTTAATTGAATCACTTTAGTGTTTTTCTTTATATATTTGAGGAAAAATAAAAAGTAGAAGATGTGTGTTATTAAGGAACATTATTTTTCTTACTCTTGGGTTTATTTTAACATTCTTAAAATATTTTTGACTTTGTACTCTTTCTTAGTAAACTGCTTTCTGATAAAACATTTCACTGTTTTCAGAGTTCCATGGTTTTGCCAGAAAATAGTTATAATGAAGAGAGCTAGTAGAGATACTATTATAAGACAAAATTCCACATAATGATAGGCCTCCAAATGGAAAACTTGGTTTCTAAGATTTAGTGTGCCAACTAAATTGGAATGTTAACAGTTAGAACTGCTTTTTGTAAAAAATGAATGTATTTTTCATTCTATGATCTTTATATAATATACATGTTTAAATACATTTATAGTAACTGTCTGGAGGTTAAGACTAATTCAGTTCTTTTTAGTATAGGCTGTTAGGCAATAAAAATAAGACTATATTTTAAACAAGAAAATGTTCATGTGCCATAATATTTATAGTAAATTATATAACAGTTTTAGATGATGTCGTATGTTACACTGTATAAACTCTTTTCTTAAGCCAGACTCTTTGTATATATTATCTTTCAGTGGTTGTACACAGTGGTATAGTGTTTCACTTGATATGATTTTAATCACTGTTAGGTTGAACTTGAAAGAAAGTTGGAATCTGCAACTAAGTCTAAACTGCATTACAAGCAGCAATGGGGACGGGCTTTGAAAGAACTTGCCAGACTTAAACAGGTATGTAATTTATGGCTTATCCTTTTTATGTCTTTTCCCCTTGTTTCTTTACAAGTTTGCATGTTTGGCAATATCTGTTATGCTCAGATGTCTGCATTTGAATCTCCAGTGCTATTTTTTGAAATTAGAGGCTTTTTTCCTTCAATGTGATATATGTGCAAGATCCACCTTTTTTATAATTAAAAACAAACTTTTATGTCTTTTTTTTAATTGCCAACTATTCTCTTACCTAAAGGAAATTGGGAATAATTTTTTTTTTACTTTCATTTATAAAACAACCACTCTTTTCCTTCTTAGTAGAAGAAGGAAATTCTTGAGAGAGTGCCTTTTGGGATGGAAACTTAAGGATAATTTAAATGTAACATTTTCTCAAATTTAAGAATATATCTTAAATGTTATTCTTAGGAATATACAGTAATTCAATTAAGAGAAGGGATCAGAGGGAATTTTTGCATCATTTTAAAAGAGTTTTAAAACCTTCATAGTAGTTTCCTGGATTTTTACATTACATTTTTTTTCTTTCCTGCTACTAGACAACAAATGCTGTTAGCTTCATGAGAAATTTATCTTCATTTTGGGCATAATTTCTTCAGATGATTAAAATCAAACAAAATATAAGCAAGCTTTTTATTCTGAATCTAATCTATTTGACCTAAAACTTTTAAGGATCAGTTTTGGTTAGTTCATTCTAAATGTGGTTTTCTTTAATGTGTCAGTTTTATTCTGAATGAAATTTGCCACATAGGATCTTTCAGGTTTGTATTTTTCTTAATTTGTCTCCATAACCATCAAATACATCATTGTGGTATTATATTAAACGCTTACCACTTTCATAGAGTACTACCAAACTGTGTGAGAATTAAGAAGTAGTAGACAGTTTAGCCTAATATACTTTGTAGATGAGTTGAGATTATAAGCATTACAAATGAAGACAATGAGTATAAGGTATAAGTATAAAGTAATATAACAAGCAAATATATTATATAAATGCTGTCAAGACTAAGGATAGACATCATGTATAATACTGAGGATGTCCTGTATTCAGGGCACTGTCCTACATGTACAATAAGTATAAAATAATATTATACCAAGTGTAAGTATATACAGGACATAGGCCTTCCCCTCAGGAAGCTTACAATTTAATAATAAAGAAGAAACAACTATAAATATAGCATTTATTACTTAATAGTAAGAACCCTGAAAAGAACCATCCAGAATACTCATGAGGGGAAAGTATATCTATTTATTAGGACTTGAGAAAAGTGTCATAGAAGAGGAGGTATTTCAGATAGACCTCTGGTAGTTAGGATTTTAATAGAGGAATTGGTTGTGATTTAGGAAAGTAATGGGGGAAATGTAAATATAATGAATAGAATGATCATAACAAAGAGGCATGAAGTGGGAAAACAGACTGTTCTTAGAAAATAAAGGAGGGCCCATTTTAGGGGTCATTTCAAAAGATAATGAGGACTGAAACTTAAAACGATAGAATGCAACAAGAAGATTCTGTCAAAGATGATATCAAGGCTTGAGCAAGGTGGCTCATGTCTATAATCTCAGTACTCTAGGAGGCCAAGGCAAGAGGATAGCTTGAGGCCAGGAGTTCAAGACCAGCCTGGGCAACATAGCAAGACCTTGTCTCTACAAAAAAAAGAAAAATTATCCAGGCATAGTGGCGCATGCCTGGAGTCTTAGCTACTTGGGAGGCTTAGGCAGAGGGATCGCTTGAGCCCTCAGGAGTTCAAGGTTACAGTGAGCTATGATCATGCCACTGCACTCCAGCCTGGGCAACAGAGCAAGACCTTGTCTCTTAAAAAAAAAAGAAAAAGAAAAAAGAAGATATCAAGGGTTCAATCTTAGTATCTGGAAAGAGTTTCCAGTTTTGGAGTTATGTTTATTAAGAAGTTGGTTGAGGTGTGGAAAGGAGATAGGATTTGTAAATTGGATGTTTTGATTTTTACAGAAAAAAAATTCGTCTAGCAGTTAGAAATATGGATCTGTTGGCAAGATAATTGGGCTTGGGCTTAAAAACAGATGCAGGAGTCCTTTGCAGAGGTGGTATTTGAAGCTGTGCAAGCTAGAACTTGAAATTCTTATATTTAAAAAGGAGAAAGGAAAGCTAATGAAGGCATAACAACTAGAGAGAAATAATGATGCTGCTAGAGCACTTAGTATTTATTAAAGGCTTACTGTGTGCCAGGTGCTGTGCAAAGCCCTTCAGAACTTTTCATTTAATCCTAACAAAGATCCCTATATAGCAGGTAATATTATAGATGAAGAAACTGAAACTTAAAGAGGTTATTGCATATGATCACACAGGTCCCAAGTAACAGAGCTGGGATTAAAATCACTTGACCAGAATCCTGGCTTAGGTTCTTTCCCTTTCATAATATTATGGCTTCAGTCCATAGAAGCCAAGGAATTAAAGAATTTCAAGGAGAAGAAAATGAGCCATGGAAGATGTGGATTTCTAGCAAGAATATTGAGACAGAAGAAGTCATGAATTGGTATATCCTAGCAAAGAAAATGCTATCAGAACCGGCATATGTAGCAGTCAAGCACATGGCCTGGCAGTCAAGAGAGCTCGGTTGAGTCTTGGCGATGCCTCTTATTACCTCTGTGATGTTGGTAATTTAACTTCTCTGAGTAGTCTCCTCATTTGTACAGTGAGAAATTTTTCCTCACAGGTTGTTCTGAGAATTAAACGAGTGGCCCGTAAAGTGTTTATTTAATACAGTGTTTGGTACATGGTGTGTGTTCAATGAATAGTAACTGTTGTTAAGAAGAGATGAGCCATAAAGCTGTCTTGGAGTATTGTTGCTTTCAGTCAGTGTGGCCCTAATTGACTGGTAGCTTTGGATATTGATGAATAGAACAAATAATAGAGGGCTTTGTGACTGGTTAGTTGTTCGAAGAAATGATAGGCACCAACAATACTTTAAATTTTTAAGTGTGGAGAATAGGGAGATGTTATACAGTGATAGTGGTAGGGAAGTGTGGGGTAGGATATGGTTTGAGTAATAACAGTATTTTTGTATTTTTATTTGATAGTTTTAATAGATGTTCTGTAGAAAACTGCACAGAAGGAAAAACATGAAGTGCTAAATGTGCAGGTATGCAAGAGTGTCAGTAGGTGAACTTCCTAAAATTGAGTATGAAGGGGTGTGAGTGTGTTGAGTCTGAAGAAACATCTTACAGTTAGTTCGTATGTTCATTCTTTCATTCATTCAACAAGCGCCTATTGAGAGCCTACTGTGGACCTTGCACAGTGGTAGATACTAGGGATATAGCAGTTGCTCCCATGTGGAACTTAAAGTTCAGATGGGAGGACTGATTAACAAGAATATAGCAGGATGCCGACAAATGCAAATGAAGTCAGCAGGTATTAGAAAAACAAGAGGACAACTGGATTATCACTGCATTTGTCCCTCAAAGCTAAGGAAGAAACATTTCAAAGAGAAAATGTTTCAAATAATACTATTAGAATTGAAATCATTTCAAGTTTCAAAATGGAGAATAGATGAGGAAGAAGTAGAAGATAGTGTCTCCACTGAAGAAGTCAAGTAGTGAACAATAAGAGACTGATGCAGTGGTAATTAATTATAAGAGCTTACCAAAATCAGTTGAAAAGATGGAAAAGTGTTAGCTGTTGGTTAGGACTGCGGTCTCCGACCCCCAGGCCATGGACTGGGCCATAGAACTCTGCTGCCCCCCACCCGAAATCCATGGAAAAATTGTCTTCCATGAAACTTGGGGGAGGGGGCGCACGGGGGAACAACGCACAGCAGGAGGTGAGGGGTGGTGCTAGGGAAGCTTCATCTACATTTATAGCTGCTCCCCTCCTCGTGGCTCACATCACTGCCTGAGCTCCACCTCCCCCAAACCCCGTCTCTGGCACCAAAAAGGTTGGAGGCCACGAGTTAGGACATTTCCTTTGGAGAACTGAGTAATCATTGATTCATTATTAAAACGTAATCTCATTATAACTGACATGTTTCTCATTAAGAAATATCTGTGTAAGAATTTTTTACTTTAATTGACTTTTAAATTATGCTCATATGTGTATGTTATAGATTACATTCCTTTTTTTTTTCACCATTTGAGTTTTTTGGAATAGAAGTAAATAATGTCCTAAATAGAATCCCCCAAATTCCTGGCTCTTTGTTAGTTTTACACTAGGATTTTGAGATAGTCATTAAAAGGAGATTCAGTGTGAAAGGCTCCCACCAAACAGCCCTCCTTCCTAACACATGCATCCTCATGTTATTGTTATTTTCCAGTTTTTCCATTTAATCCATTTTCTATTTATCCCTTTCCTGTGTATTTTCTACCCTCTTGCTCAAAACCATTGCAATGTAATTTTAACTATTTGATTGTAATAAGGGAGGATATCACAAAAGTTCAGATGCCTTCTCTCTCGAGTTATTTTAAGTGTATTAAGGTAAGGAAAGAAAACATAGTGTTAAATTAGTTGTTCAGCTCCAAAACTTATACTCCATGAAAGAAAGTAAAAGTTCTTTGAGTGCAGTAATGTTCATTGCTTTCTCATTGGAGACCAATCTTATCCTTATCCCACAACTTTCTGCTTTAGAAACAACACTAAACAAATTTCAAGGTCACTAGGAATCACTGATGTTCTGCAGACTGCATTGAGATGCAGCACTTGAAGAAGAAAAGTAGTAATAGATTTTGGGATTACCATAGTGAGTTGTGCTCTGCCACTAACTGTTTTTGGAAGATTAAAATTAATAACTTCATCAAATTGGCACATTTCATAGGTGAAATTACTTCAAAATTTTTTCCTAAAATTTATTAAAAACATATTTGTTGTGTTTGAATATAAAATTGGAATCGTCTATCTGGTTTTGTTCAGAGGATTGTTTGTGCAATTTCTTGTTTAAATTGGATTAGTACCATGTTAATTTTACATTGCCTCTGGTGAATAGCCACGGGGCTATAATCTCTGCCAGTAATTTGTCACATCAAAACCCTCTGGAGGACCATACAAAACATTTGTGTAGTACGGATTAGACGGTGAAAGCCATATCTTAGATTGTTAATAAATGTTAATGACAAAACCCAGCTGGTGAAGCTTGGAAATAAGATCTAATGCTTAGTGCCCATTGCCAAAAGAATGTTTAAACAGAGATTTCCATTACTCAGAGGTGACCTAGTATAGTCAATTTGTGAATTAGAAAATCATAACCTTCTAATTATTCAGAAACAAAAATCTTTTTCTCTGATTCACAACCATAAAAGTCTATTTCCAAGTTGTAAGCTTTTTTGTTCTTTGGTAACTGGGAAGGCAACAGCTGTAAAATATAAGTAAGTATAACATGAAATGAGTCCTAATTTGGAATACAGGAAAATGATACTCTTATATTTTCTGGGTTTGGTATCTTGGGACAATGTTAAAAGTTCTACTTTTTTTCCCTTCTCACTGAAGACATACTATAAAAATGTTTTAAAACCAAAACAAATACTTGAATTAAGTTTGTCCACAAATACCTGAATTAAGATTGTCCACTTTACTCCTTGTGCTGTAAATGATAGCATGTTTACATATTTACTTAAAAATATTTCTTGACATCTTACAATATAGTTATGTAAGCAGAATAAAATTACAAATAAATGAATTGTCATTATAAACCATGAATTTGTTGTAGAAAACTTAACATTTTTGTGTCAGATATATTCAAACTAGGTATGTGTTCTCAGTACAGGAAATGGAACTAAGATTTTGAGTAGGATGTGAGTCCCTTACCATATTTGTGCACAGTAGATCTGTTTAAAACTAAGCTGATATATTTAGTTAAAACAACACAGACTTCATTGGCTGACATCAGCACTATCTTGTCCAGCCTCCTGCTTATCCACTCAGAGTAATTAATTTGATTAATTTATAAGTAATTTAGCCAAGGATGGGATGTAAATCTTTGTTTAAGAAAACAGTTGGAGGTCCAAGTCTTGGTTAAAAACTGTGTCTTGAAACCATCCAGGCCCTCCTACTGACTTGTCAGCTCTGGGTTATTTTCAGAAAACTTTACTTGAGTTCCTTAGTTTAGTTGTAAGTTTTTTCCCACAGACTTACATGGTATGTGTGAGTGGGAGAGTAAGTAGTGGCCACTTTTTAGCCGCTGTTTAGTCTAGTGTATGTATGTTTACATCTCCTCTCTGGATTTATAGGCAGCCAAGGCAAAATAAAGATTATACTCACTTGATTGAGGAGCCTTTAACCTAGAGCACCTGGCACTGGAGGATTTCTTTCACTGACCTCTAATTTGTATGTGTGTGATTATTATTAATGCTGTATACTTGATTAAACATTCAAGGCATTTAAAGGATTGTCTTATGTTTTATAATAAAAATGTTCTGTTTCATTAAAAAGTCACAATTTTACAGAATACCTAAAGCTAAATAATCAACTTTTATTCCTTTTTTTCTGCTTATAATCATACTTGGCTCACTGTAAAAAAAAAAAAAAATGCAAATTTTGCAGCACCATGTAACATAGAAAATAAAAATCACCAATAATCTTACCTCCTCCTCAGCCAGAGATGAGAGTTTAATGTATTTTTGTCCAGATATTTTTCCTTTTTTAAAAAAAATAATTACTTTTTAAATGAAATATACATTTCAAGGACATGGTTCTTACACCCTCTCCACCGACCTTATAGTTTAAGAAATAGCATCATGAATGGTTTGGGAGCCCTCTGTGTGCTGTTCTCAACTGTATCTTCTTCCTTTCCAGAGGTAACCACTCTCTTAAATTTGGTATTTATCATTCCTTTGCTTTTTGTTATAATTTTATAATATAAGCTATATTAAAAATACATTGCTTAGTTTTTGTTTTTAACCTTTATATACATGGGCTCATTCTCTGCAAGTATACCACAGTTTATCTAGTCTTCCTTCAATGCACATATTTTTCCAGGGTTGGCTTTTTTTTTTTTTTTTTTTAATAATAAAGCAACACTGAATATCTTTGTACAAGTAAGAGTTTCTTTAGTGTTTATATCTAAAAGTGGAATTTCTGGCACTCAGGTACATTCATTTCTTCAACTTCATTAATCATTGCCTAATCATTTTCTACAGCTGTTGTATGAATTTGCAGTTTCCGTTAGTATTTAATTGCTGCTATTCCTCACACTGTTGTGAAAAACTGGCTATTATCAGAGGTCTTAAATTTTTCAATTTGGTTGATCTGAAATAGTATCACTTTGTGGCATAAATTTTCATTCGCCTAGTTACTAATGACTTTGAGCATCTTTTCATATGTTTATTGGCCACTTACATTTCTTCCTCTGTGGAATGCCTACCTCTGTCTTTTGCTCAATAGAAAAATTAAACAACAGATTTTGGAGTCATCAGACAAGAAGTTTGAAATGCCACAATCACTATGCTATGCTCTAGAAAAGAGACGACATGATGGAGAAATGTAGTAGAGAAGTGGAATCTTTGAGACTACCTTATGTGTAATTGGAAGCCCCTCAGAAGATGAGAGAATGAGGAGAAAGTAATATTTAAAGATATACCAGCTGAGAATTTTCCAAAAGTGGAAAAGATATCAAAATTCATAGATTCAAAAATATCTATGAACTCCAAGCAGGATAAATACAAAGTAAAATATACCTAAATACATCACAGCAACATTGACAAAGAGCAACGAATACTCTTAAAAGCTATTGGGGGAGGGTGGGAATATAATACCTTCAAAGGATTAACAATAAGACTGACAGGTGACTTTTCAACAAAAGTAAAGGAATTCATAAGACAGTGGAGTAACATCCCTAAAGTGCTGAAAGAAAATAAATTCTGTACCCAGTGAAAATGTTCTTCATAAATGAAAGTAACATAAGACTTTTCAGACAAAAATTGGGAAAATTTGTTAGGGCAAATCTGAAGTAAAAGAAATACTTAGAGCAGTTCTTCAGGCAGAAGGAAAACGATGATCCCAAATGAAAGCTTTGAAATGTAGGAGAATAAAGAGCAATGGAAACTAAATATCAGGCTAAATGTAAATGCATAGTGGTTGTAAAAAAACAACAATATTTGTTGAATTTAAAATATACATAGAATTAAAAGTTATGGCAAAAATAGTACAAAAATATGAAGGGATAGAGTTGAATGGCTAAAATATGTTACATTATCCGAAGTTATAAAAGTCCTAATTTATATTAGATTCTTTCAGTGAGGGATACATGTTATTTCTAAAAGAAGAGTAAAAATGAATAAATAACAAAATAGAGGGGAAAATTTGAGTGACAAAATATGATTAATATAAAAGAAGATAAAACAGAGGAAACATAAGAATATTTACATAAAACTTATAAAAAACTTTTTTAAAATAATGAAACTTTCCCCCCAAGATCAACATTGTACTAGAGATGTTCTAGCCAGTGTAATAGGACGAGAAAAAGAAATAAAGGTTGTATCAATTGGAAAGGAAAAAATAAAGCTGCCAGTTTTTGCAGATGACACTGATACACTTAGAAAGCAAAAAAGTATCTACAGATGACCTGTTATTATAAAAATGAGTTTAGCAAGTTTTCTAGAAACAAAGTAAAAATGTAAAAATCAATTTCTCTCCTAGAGATAATTAGGAAATGAAAATTTAAAACACTGCCATTTGCAATAGCATCTAAAATCAAATATCTAGGAGTATAATCAAAGAAAGATGTTAGTCTTAGCATATAGAGAACTATAAAGTATTATCAGACAAAAAAAAGTGAAGAAGACCTAAATAATTGGAGAGAGAAATACGTTCATTGATTGAAGAATTAATATTATAATGATACTGGTTTTGGCCAAGTTGTCTGTATAACCATAATCAAATCCCAGCAGGCCTTTTTTTTATAAAATCACTGGAAGTTGAAATTTATATGGAAATACAAGAGCGAAAAATAGCTAAAATAATTTTGAAGAACAGCAGAGGTAGAAGACTTAAACTATCAGATGTTAAGACCTACTATTACAAGAGTTACAGTAATTAGGAAAGTGTAATGTTAATGCAAGGACAGAGAAAGATCTGTTTAGAGCATCTAGTAACAAATCCATACATATATGAACAGAGGTGATACTGCCAAGCAATGGGGGGAAAATGGTGTTTTTCAGTAAATGTTGCTAGGACTGTTGGAGCTCTCTATGTGGGGAAAAAATGAATCTTTATTTCATACCATACACAAAACCAATTGAATATGAATCATTGATCTAAATGAACCGTCAAGAGGGTAACGAAAGCATATCTTCAAGACTGAAACAGGTGATATATTTTTCATAGGATACAAAGAACACTAACCAAAAAGGAATAGAAAAATTTGGACTATGTTAAACTTAAAGGACTTGTGTTCACCAAAAACACCATTAAAGGAGTGAAAAGGCAAGACAAAGACTCGTAGGAAATATTTGCAATTTATGTAACTGACAAAGAATTTACCCATTGTGTATAAATGTCAATAAGAAAAGATGGACAACCAACTAGGGAAAAATGCCAAAGGTTTGAATAGGAACTTTATAAACGAAGATATCCAAATGCCATTAAAATACTTAAATGTGTTCAACCTAATTAATCTTTGAAATAAACAAAATAAAATCACAATGAGGTACCACCACATAACCTGTCAGAATTGTTAAAGTAAAACAATTGACATTACTAAGTGTTGAGAGGAATATGGAACGCAGGAACACATCTGGAAGTGTAAATTGGTATGACTCCTTGGCAGACTGTCAATACAGATTGAGCATCCCTAATCCAAAAACCTGAAATCTGAACTGCTCCAAAATTTGAAACTTTTTGAGCACTGACATGACACTGCAAGTAGAAAATTCCACACCTGACCTCATGTGACAGGTCACACAAAATTATTTAAAATATTGTATAAAATTATCTTCCGGCTATGTATATATGGTATATATGAAACAAATGAATTTCATGTTTAGACTTGGGTCTAAGATATCTCATTATGTACATATATGTATTCCAAAATTCGAAAAAATCCAAAATGAAACACTTCTGGTCCCAAGTGTTTCAGATAGGGATATTCAAACCTGTATTTACTAATACTGAAATTCTCATGTTGTCTGACCCAGCAGTTTGAAGCCTATGCATATATCCAATAGAAATGCATACAAATGTGTTCCAAAAGACATGTGTAATGTCTTCATATCAACATTATTTATAATTCAGAAGTGGAAACCGCCCAAATGTCCTTCAGCAGTGGAATGAATACGTAATGTGAATGATTAACTACACAGAACAATGTGAATGAATCTGAAAAACAAAATTAAGTGAAAGAACCTGGCACAAATATATGCTGTACGATTCTATATAAAGTTCAAAGCAGTCAGAACTTATTTGTGATGTTAAAATTAGTGTAGTTGTTGTCTTTGGAAAAGGGTGAGTGGTTAGTGACTGGGAGGAGACACAGAGGGACTTCTGGGGTTCTGGCAATCTTTTATTTCTTGATCTGGATGGTGGTTAAGTGGTTCACTTTGTGAAAATTTATCAAAATGTATCTTTTGATTTATTAGTTTTCTGTTTGTTATAGTTCAATCAATAAGTTTATTTTAAAAAAATAGATTACATATGTCTGTTGACCCAGCTCTCCCACTTTAGCATTCTGTCTAAAGAAAGAAAAGCACTTAAAGATTCATGAGCTATGTGTTAGATGATAGGGTGTTTTATTACAGCACTGTTTGTAGTACAGAAAGCATCCGTTATTGAGAGAATGGTTGAATGTCATGGAATGTCCATTCTGTGGAATGTTACACATTTATTCAAAAAGATTTTATCTGTTGACCTGGAGGAATTGTTTAATTTTTTTAAATGTAAAATAAATTGTATTGTTTGATTCTATTTTTGTTTTAAAAAAAAAAATGTGCATAGGTTTTTGCATGAGCCTGGAGAAAAGAGTGGAAGTGGGAGTAGAATTAGTGATCAGTATAGGGACAGTTATTGAATTTTTCTATATACATCTTTATATAATTAACTATTTCTTAGATGTAGCTCTGACCACTGGTCCTTGTGGCAGTTTATTGTGTTGACAGCAGCCTCTTTCTTGCCCTCAACTTCTTTTATCCTGTGATGTTCAGCTAACATCAATCACCAGTTTTTAGAGAAAACCTGGGCATTTTTAGATAATATATGACTCATAGAATTGGCGGTGCATAGCAGCTGGGTGCGGTGGTGTGCACCCGTAGTCCCCACTACTCAGGAGGATTGCCTGAGGCCGGGAATTCAGGCCTGTGGTGTGCTATGATCGCAAATGTGACTAGCTACTACACTCCAGCCTGGACAACATATCAAGACCCCATATCTTTAAAAAAAAAAAAAAAGAATTGGCAGTGTATGGCTATGTTATGGGTATTGTCAAATAGGATTATAATCACAAGCCAAAGTCATGAAATATATTTATTCCTAATATTAGGGATTTGGCTTATTTCTTTGTTTCTTTCAAGAGGGAGCAAGAAAGTCAAATGGCTCGTCTTAAAAAACAGCAAGAAGAATTGGAACAAATGAGACTGCGTTACCTGGCTGCTGAGGAAAAAGATACAGTAAAAACTGAACGACAAGAATTGTTGGATATAAGAAACGAATTGAACAGGTATAATAAATAAAAGTATTTTTTGTTTCTTATAAAAACAAAAGTTCTAATAGGACAACTTTTTAATTAGTCACTGGTCCAGGGAAGGTACAATTTCAGGTGTCTCTAGGATAAAGTAGATCGTATATAAAATGTAGCAAACTTGTACAATGGAAAATCTATATCTAAGACCATTATACCTAGTTTTTGGTTTTTTTTTTTGCTATGAATATAGCTATAATGTCTGTTTAGCTCTTGTGTTTCCATTTATAGCATTAGTACTTTAAAATTCATTTTTATTCAACTATTTCAGGATTATTGCTACTATTAAACTGAACTTTGAATTATAAAATAAGAAGTTTCAAATTTAGTTTTATTACTAATATTAGCAATATAATAGCTCTTATTTATTAAGCCCTTACTGTGTGTCAAGGAGCTATTTTAAAATGGCTCATCTCAATTTTTTTTACTCTTCAAAACAATTCAGTGAGGATGATATCCCAATTTTAGAGATGAGGAAATTGATGATTAAACAGAGGCTTAATTATCTTATTCAGGGTCACACAGCTAGTAAATCATAGAGCCAGAGTTCAAATTTGATTCCAGAGATTGTATTTTTAACTGCTATGCTACAGTGGGCTTCTCTGTAGTGTCACGTTCATCTTAATCACTACTTCAGCAGTTTCATGTTATAAAAGAAATCATTAGGAAGTAGCATAAAAACAAATTATAGTCTTTTTGTAGGGTAGTTTTAGAGGAAGACTTTTCAGCTTAATTTATCAAGGGACTGTTACAGTTTTGTTCCAGCAAAGCGCTGTGTTAGTTAACTTGGACTGCCGTAACAAAGTACAGACTGGGTAGCTTAAACACAAATTTATTTTCTCAGAGTTCTAGAGGCTAGACGTCCAAGATCAGGAGCTAGCATGGTTGGTTTTAGGGGGCCAGCTTCTTGCTGTGTCCTCACGTAATGAGGAGAGAGAGAGCAAGCAAGCTCTCTGGTGTCTCTTCTTATGAGACCACTAATCCCATCATGAGGGTCTTACCCTCATGGTCTTATCTAAACCTAATTATCTCCCAAAGGCCCATCTCCAGATACCATCATCAGAGGGTAGGGCTTCAACACATGAATCGGAGATGGGGGGCAGGCACTGTTTAGTGCATGCACATGTACATTTGACAGCGTATCCCATTGTGTCTCCATGTATAGTGCACTCACTATTTGAGTGGGTTCCTAGCTGAATTAAATAACTATTTAGAAGATAAATGAATAAACAGTTGTAAAAGGTCAACTCTAATTCAATCCATGCAACTGTTATTCTCTTTTATTCAACAAATATTTATTTGGTGTCTACAGTGTTGTAGACTTGGAAGATGTTACAAATTAATGCATTATAACATGATCCTTGCCTTCCAAAATTTTCATGTCATATATAGCACTTTTTTGGTTTCAGTTTAGCAAATACATACTAAGCCCCTGCTTTTGATGGCTTAAGTGAACATAGCCATTTTGCCTATCAAATTCATAGATCATACAAAGTTGAATCTTACTAATGTCTTAATAAATTTGGATTCAGAGAGAACTGAAACCAGTAAGATTAAATATATTAGAAACAAAAGCAGAGTCCTCTATATAAGTTATAGGAAAACTCACTTAAGTAATAGATAAGACATAGTAGAACAGTTGTGTGAGGAAGCCCAGGAGGATTTAAGTGACCACTAATAATAGTGTGATTTGGCTGCCAAAGAGTCAGTGCAGTTAGGGACATTCACAGAAGTAGTATTCAGTATTGATAAAAACCACCTCTGGGGTATTCATAGCAATATGCAGCACGCTTGAAGGAAAATCAGGTATCTAGAGAGCTTCAGATGGAATGTGACCAGGACGGTAAGGGACGATATATGACATACAAGAAGTGGTTAGGAGAGTGAGGGATATTAAACTTGGAGAACTCTTAGGCAAAGTGGTAGATAGCTATCTTCAAATATCTGGAGGGCTACCATATTAAAAACAAGCAGGTAGACTTCTCCTCTTGAGCAGAATCATAGCCAATTACTGGAAAGTATAAAGAGACATACTGAGTTCAAAATAAGAAACTTTCTAACAGAGCAGTTCTACAAAGCAGTAGGTTCCCAGTGGCAGGAAGCGTGTGAGTGGAATCTAGACAGCACTTGTCAGGAATGTTACCAGAGTTTCCTTTCATAACTTTGTGGGCTTCCTCAGCTACCAGGTTCTAAAATTCTACTGTGATCATGACTGACAATTTTCATTTTAGTAAAAATTTGGTAGGGATGATCTATCAGTTGTATAAGAATTACATTTGTCCTTCATGTATAAACAGATAATGCACAAAAAGGAAATGGTTAAACTTTTTGGTAAATAATTTGGCATTATGTGTCATTAATTTACCTAAAGGACCCTTTCCCCAAGGTAGCCATGAGAATTAGAGTGGGGAAACACTCTTCAGAAATCTGCCCTTATCCATCCACATGAATTGCTCAAATTCAGTGGAAAGATTTAGTATCAGTATCTCATTAACCACTAATTTCCCACCCAGGTCCCAGAGCACAGGTACCCCTCAATATTTAGGCTTTTTTTCTTAGAATAGATGAAGATATTTGGCATCCTTCTTCGACTGTATGCTTCAGGGGTTTTTGAGACAGAGTCTCGCTCTGTCACTTGGGCTAGAGTGCCATGGTGTCAGCCTAGCTCACAGCAACCTCAAACTCCTGGGCTCAAGCAATTCTCCTGCCTCAGTAGGAGAGCTGGGACTACAGGCACGTGCCACCAGACCTGGCTAATTTTTCTATTTTTAGTAGAGACGGGATCTCACCCTTGCTCAGGCTGGTCTTGAATTCCTGACCTCAAGGGATCCTCCTGTCTCGGCCTCCCGCAGTGCTGGGATTACAGGCATGAGCCACTGTGCCTGGCCTACAGGGTTTTTGTTCTCTTGTGAGGAATTGTAGGAGTTTCATGTTTCAGAAGGTCATCTGAACAAATGAAATTGTACACTGCCAACAGTCATGTACCCTCTGGAGCGCAGTCCTCCTGGTCTGGCCTCACTGCTTCTTCCTCCCTCTCCCCCACTCCATCTGGAAATTCAGAAGTGGACTTCTCATTGGCTTCTTTATTCTGAAGACGATCTTGAAGGAGGGGCTTACACTCAACTATATCTTATCAGGACAAAATTTAGGAATAGTTGCAAATTAAAACATTTCTGTAGCCAGTTAGACAGAGGAATATAAAGTTATATTTTGATTATACATTCTAAATTAAAGCATTCCATATCCAAACTTAGTGTTACTGTAACAGAGTAAATATATTAAGTATTATAACCATTCCATTTTCAAAACAGTGTGATCAACAATATTGTTTTGGAAATACCCAAATCCCAGGCCAGCACCTACTCTCCTTTCTTCATCTCCAGATGAGATCATCACAAACATAACTCGAAGATATCCATACAGAACCTTAGCATGTACAAGCCCTTTGAACCACACATTGATGTTTTATAGAATTTCACTTTCTGTGAATAATTAGAGATATAAGCTCCGTAATAGTAGGGACTTTTCTTCTTGGTTCACTGCGGTATCCTCAAACTTATTTGGTACAAATAAATATTTGTTGAATGAATTTGGAAGAAAAAATTATATTCAAAACAATAACAAAGGTTCGACAACAACCTAAAGATCAACAAAGGATGATTAAATGATGGCACATCCAAATGATGGAAAAAAGGCATTTGGAAGAACACTTAATGATATGGGAAAAGCATTCACTATATAAACATGTGAAGAAAGCATTGTGTGTATCATTAACTTTTTTAAAAAAAAGTTTTTAAATATATGTGCATTTTATTTTCTTCTTTACACAGCTCTAAAAATATCCACAGTTTTCATGTATTTTATAATTAGAAAGCAAGTATTGCTTTTAAAGCTGCCTTTTATAAGCATGCTGACTCTGACTAGCCAAGTGGAACACTGGTTTTTGTTTGTTTTCTTCCTGAAAATATTACTAAAAACTTATTTTACCATTGGATCGTTTTATTTTTAAATGGTGCTGTTCAGAAAAATGAAACAGTTGCTAGAGTGGCATTTGTTCTTGGCTTTTCAGGTTAAGACAACAAGAACAAAAGCAGTACCAGGATTCCAGAGAGACTGCAGGTGGAAAAATGGATGGCCCACATGGTAATGCATTGGAAGAAGGTTTGGATGATTATTTGACTCGCCTAATAGAAGAAAGGGATACTTTGATGAGAACGGGTGTGTATAATCACGAGGATCGAATAATAAGCGAACTTGACCGACAGATCAGAGAGATTTTGGCAAAAAACAATGCCAGTAATTAATAACATTTGGAAAAATCTTTGTAGAGACTCCAGGTCTAAATTTTAATTTCATTGTAAAATCCTTAAAAGTGAAGAAAATGGATGCTTTAAAATGGATGCATTATTTTCAGGTTTTTTTATGCAAAATTTTATATGTTATTGTATAGTATTTATTTGATTGTATTTACTTTATGCTACCTCTCCCACGCTGGTTTTATTTGTAATATGCATTCTCTATACTCATTTTAAATGACTTTTTGGTGTTTCTCGTAGTTTATAATCTGATGGCTATCTTTCAAAACAGCTTTTCACTAAGTTTGTTGTAGGAGAAATAACTGCAGTAATTTTCAGTTATTTAATTTTTCATGTTGAGCCAAAAGAATGTGTGTTGCACTTTAAAAAATGCTGTGTCCTATTCCATTTAAATGTAGATATCTTAAAAATTCAGACCAATTATAAATGTAACCGGTTTAACTCATTTTAGACAACCTATCTTTTTTCCTTAACTTGTAATATTTGCAAGTGACAACCTTGAAAATAAAGCAGGGTCAATACAGAGAAGCCACATGACATGTTGGGTGACAAATTAATCATTTATCTAAATAAAGTTAATACAGACTAAACTTGTTTCAAGAGCTATTGAATTTTCAAATTTTCAGTGTACTCTTAACTTTTAAGAACATGAAATAGCTTAATATGGTCTTCTCTGTGAGCTCCCTGCTCAAGTTTGCATTGTTTTCTTTTGTTAACATCAGAGATTTCCTTTTATTTTCCAGTGATAATAATACTAGTTGTTAAATCAAACCGTCTGTAATAGAACATGGGAAAAGACACATAAAGACTTTAGCTGAAAAAATAGAGTGAAAATCAACTATTTTTTACTCCCCCTGATTTTAATCAGTCTTTTTCGAAAGCATATGAAATTAAGTCATTGGATTTATGTGGTGTCACATCAGTATAAACAGTTCGTTTACACCATGCTCTTCAGAGCCAACATTTGTCCTCAAAGCAACACTTTCCACCTCCTGTTACAGAGTACTGAAAAAGTTTTAGCAAATTCACAGATTAGGTTGGGTCTTAAAATATAGTTTAAAAAAAATTCTGATTTCCAAATGTAATAAATTTAAGTATATATTTTAGGAAGTTACCAATAACTTCCATAAAAGCAGAAAAGGATATTTGGTAACATTAATTTTCTGTCATTTTCAACAAGATATATTTCTTATTAAGGAAATTAAAATCCTTATTATATTTTTTCTTATTAACAAAGTATTAATCTTATAAAAATAGCTCAGCAGTAAATAAGAGAGAAAGAAATTACTGAATGAGAGGATAATGAATCTGTGAATCATAGCAGGAATTTACAATATTAATTATGGTTAGATATATTCTCTCAGTGATTTTTGTGCCACATGAATGGAATAGAAGTATTCTTTTTGTTGTGGAAAGTCCTGGGTAAAATTCTGTGACTGTTGACCTTCAGTTGCATTGTGTGCTGCCTGTGACTGTTTTCAAACACTAGAGGGGGCCTTGGATTTAAAGAAACAAAAAGGACTTTTCTAAAATGGATGGTGGTTTATTTTGCTTTCTGTAAAGCTCTTTTGGCTATAGTAATTTAACAAATAAAATCATAATTGTATGCATCTTTGCGTTCTTGAGCAGTCTATTACTTTTGTTTCTAAACAGAGTAGGCAAAGTGTTCAGCCCTGCCTGTTTCAAGTCACTGTATTCTTGTTTTTTCTCAAGTGTTTACATTTCAGACACTTTTTTTATGTCTTAAAATCAGGGGAGTCTGAAATTTTAACACTCTTTTTTAGTCCTTAAGCAGCATTCATTCCATTTGTAAGTGGCATTTAACGCATTTACAGATCGCTTTACTGAATTGCCTAAGAGTTAATGAGTATGACCATGGTGGGTAAGTGAGTGAGTGGTTGGGCGATGGGTGGGCGAATAAGCTTCCTCATTGCTACATTTATAACAGGAGACCTTTAATCAAATATTTTAAGATGAAATAAAATTTACTTTAAAATTTCTGAGTTTTTATGGAGAAATTCTAGTGTTCGTGTTTAAGGAAGGCATATACTGCGTAGGAGGGGTACATCATATCTACCAGGTATAAATCATACCCTGTCTGTATAAATTTTTAAGAGTTCTTTCACAGGTATATTCTAGTAATTTCCATCTGGACCTGAGTTCCTGTTGCTGCAAGCAGATGTGGGAATCTGAGTGTGATTTAAGGATGTTTCAGGGGCTCTGCTGAGGGAGAGACAGCCTAGTTTGACCAGCTGATTTTCTCCTCTACTTCCTGCTTCTGTGCAGACGCTGTCCCGCCTAATCTGAGTTCACAGACGGCCCCAGCCCGTATTGCTTGTCTGCAGCCACCTCAGAACGCACTGATCCGGTTCTTACAGTCTGCAGGAAGGGGCCTCTGGTAGCTCTATAGGGACTTATAAAATATGATCTCACTACCGTTGTGTCTAGCTTGACTGAGTACCTGGACTTTTTTTTAATATTGATTTAATTCACACACCACAAAAATCACCATTGTAAAGTATACAGTTCAGTGGGGTTTTTGGTATATTCACAAGGTTGTACACCCATCACCACGATCTAAAACATTTTCATCACCCCTGTACCCACTAGCGGTCAATTCCCATTCTCCACAACCCCAGCCCCTGGGCAACCACTAATCCACTTTGTGTCTCTGTGGCTCTGCCTGTTTTGGACATTTTATATAAATAGAATCCCAAATTTCATATTTAAAATAGAAGATATTAGAAAATCTAAATGTAATTCTTCCATAACTAGTTTCTACAGTTCATAACATTGTATTAGATATTGAATTAAATGATACAAAAATCCAGAAGGCCAACATAAAGACAAACATCCATCATCAGTTAAGAATAGAGCTCAACTGTTCTTTTATCCGTCACCTACCTATAAAGCATTGACCAAAAATAATAGTGGAAAGTAGATAATGTTTTAGCAATTCTAGTGCTGGAAATGGATTATTGACACGGTATGTGTCATGCCATTGGCATCTTATCAAAATTGCACACTTTTCCACATTTTATAGAGTTTGGGGATAACGGGAAACACAGTCAACCAGAATACAAGGTATGTGAGGGCAGAGACCAGGTCTATCTTACTTTCTGCCATATGCCAGAACTGAAATAGTGCCTGCCATATATAGGCACCCAATATTTGCTAAATTCATAAAGAAATGAAGAAATAATTGTGTATGACTGCCTGTCAAAACAGACATAAAAAATTCCAGCTGGGGTGCTGAGCAAATAAGTGCCCCCAGCCTCACTGACAGGTTCATGAACTTGCGGCCTGGATGTCCAGGCCCTGTAGAAGTTGAGGGGTTCTGTTTGTTGGATTGTTTTTGCTTTTTTAAAAAGTTTGCTTTAAATTCATGGAGACAGAGGGTAGAATAGAAGTTACCAGGGGCTCGGAGGAGCTTAGGGGAAGGTGGAAGGGAGGTACTATTTAATGGGTATGGGATGATGAAACGTTCTGAATTGCGGATGGTAGAAATGGTTGCACAACATCGTGAATACACTTAATGCCACTGAACTGAACACTTAAAAAATGGTTAAGATGGTACATTTGTGTTCTATATATTTTACCACAATTTTTAAACAGAAGTTTGCTTCAAACTCTGCCTCAAATCTGCTTACCCAGTGTTCTCGTGCTGAAAGTTTTCTGCACAAAGAAAGGGTCACTTGTTAAGTCATTCCTGACAATACTATCTTGACATTCCTCGATTGTAGGAATGGATCAAAGATGCTTCATACCAAGAATGGAAAAACAAGCGCCACGTGTACTGACCAGCAAATTGGTTTCACCGATCAACACCTAAGTGCACATATAAGAACATTTATTGGGCGTTGGGCAGGTGGGGGGGGGAGGAGGGGACGGGTATGTACAAACATAGTAAGTGCGATGCGCACCGTCTGGGGATGGACACACTTGAAGCTCTGACTGGGGTGGGTGGGGAAGGGGAGACAAAGGCAACATACGTAACCTAAACACCTGTACCCCCATAATATGTTGAAATAATAAAAAAAAAGAAAAAAAAAGATGCTTCATTGTATGTTTATAACATCTTGGTTAACAAAATCTGAAATTAGTTCAAATTAATGGCTACTTTTAAATCCCAAGTTCTAAATGTAAATTGGAGGATCCTTGAAGCTTAGAATTGTACTGCCTTCATGTTTTATAAAATGAAGCTCTTGTTATCCTTAATGACAAGAAAAATAAAACAGAGTCATTGTTTTTTTTAATTTAGCAGTTAGTTCCGACCATAGATGTAAATTGGAGACCGAATTTTTGTTTGTTTACAACTAGTTCCCTAAATTAGGTTTAGTATCTTTCTTTTTGTTGGTGGTAAGTAGTCTTACTGATGGTCTTATTAATTGATAGAGTGCTTTGTGTGGAAGTGTTAAAGTCTGGTTGAGTAATTTTTAATTTTGACTTGAAAATTTAAATCCATCTTTGACATTTGTATTTTGGCAATTGTAGCACAGCCCTTGGATCCTAGACTTTTCAACATGCACTTTTTCTGCCACTTGCTCTAGAGCACAATCGTGCTTCTTCCTGGCCTGGGGACCCTCTGCTTCCATGACAGGGGAGGCAGATGTCATTCGCCTATCTTGGGTAGATGGGGAAATCGAGACAGAACTACTTGACTACCTAAATTTGTTGCTGAAACCAAAAGAACTAGATTGCGCACTGATTTTGTTACATAACCTCTGTTTGGCATCAAATTAGAATCTGCTATTGTTAGGAATGTAACTGTAGAAAGGCTGCTATATACTTAAATCTCTTTTTATTTGCTTCTCTGGGGGTTGTCTTAGTGTTTTCATTAGAAATGTTTTTACAGATGTAGGCTCTTCAAATATGAAGTTGCTGAAGTGGAGACTCAGAAGTTTAGCTTTCAAACTGAAGGGGGATGGAAATCTGTTTAGAAAGATTAATTTATAGATAAATAATTTACTGACTCTGATACATTAATGTACAATAATCCCTGGAGGCTTTTAAAGATGTAATCATTATATTCTTAAGGTTTCTAAGAATGTTAAACCTGTCATTCATAATAGAGAACTAAAATAGGGTCCATTTATAATTTCTTCTTGGAAACACTTCATCCACAAATTCATAGACAAATATTTTTTCTTTTCCAAATAATTTATCCAATCGTTGGACAGCAGAACCCTTTTTTTAACATGTTAACTAGTAAAAAGTATGCAGATACATTGGGTGAGTTGAATTTTCCCCAGTAGTTTAGATTAAAATTTGGCTAGAGCAAACAAAATATTACTGCAAAATCCTATTTTGACATAATTGTAAATTTTAGTGAATGTGAACCCAATAGTGAAAGAGCCTATGCTTAGTAGATTGCAATATATTACTCAATTCTTCAGCAAATTCTCATGTTAGAGAATAGATTGAGCAGGATTAAAAGCAAAGCACTGTTTCATTTCTACTTCTTTCTGTAATTTGTAAAGATGAGAAGGATTTAGTTACCAAAATTCCCATCTGTTTTCTTAAGAGAAATTCTGAATCTCAGGCAAGACTATTATTGCATTTCTTGAGTTCAGATTGTGAGCAAAATGTGATGCCCTGAAGATGGTATGTCAAATCAAGAATTCGAGGCACATATTATATCTTTAGTCATCTTGTTTAGATGGGAGGAGATAGTACAGCAGACTGCTTGGCATATTCACTTGATTGTTGCCTGGAGGAAGGAAATTTCAATTCCTGATTTAGCTTCATTGTTGGCAGATGAGATTAATGGTCTTTTCTCGGTTTCTGGCAGAAGTTTATTTAGGTAACTAACTGAAATTTGTAAAATTTGCACAAAGAAAATAAAGGTACCAAATAGGAAATAGCTGTGTAAACAATTTTCAGAAGTAATTTAGCCCACGGACTCTTAATTTTGCCAATAAAAATTGCATTTGCAAGTCCACATTTAGCCTACCATCCTTTCCTCTATTTCCAATCCTCACTTCTTTCTCTTCTGTCCCCCTATAAATGTGTAGTATTTTACCAGGAACAAATGACATCCAAAATTTGTCTTAAAAAGATTCTTTAGAAAACTTTCAGAGAGAAAGAGGCAAAGAGAGACAGAGAGAGAGAGACAGAAAAAGAGAGAAGAGAGAAAGAGCTTGTAGCCCAATTTTCCTTTGATCTATTAATACGTTTTCTTTTTCTTTCTAAGGTCTGTAAAGTTGTCAGGTGGTTCCACTGGTTCTACTATTATTCTTTGCCTCAAATTATCACTTGAACTTCGTGTCATTATCAGATCTATCTAAGCAGTACAGATATGCAGGAGAAGCAGTTGTCGACCTGGCATGACTCTGGAATTTGAAATTCGCTCTATATATGCAGCAGGCATTTTAATGCTACTTTCAGCGTATGCACATATTTAGCATAATTCCCAACAGTGTGTCCTCCTACCAAATGAAAAAGAATAATCTGCCTATTTTACTGAGATCAAATAATTCGAGGATTCATCCATTCAACCAAAATGTACTTAGTAACTACAGAGAAGTGCTTTAAAATAAAATTGTATGTAGTTTATATATAAAGTATTACTATTATATTTCCTATTATGGTATCTTGGAGAAAGATTTACAAGCTTCTGTATTGTTAATAAATTGTGAGGGTGCAAGTGGACCTCCGGTGCCTTGATGTGATCAATAGCAAAGAATGAATGAAACAACCTATCTGCATTTTCCTTCTCCTTTTTATCTACTTGTTGCTCTACTTTTCCGGTGATAGCATCAGTTGTTATGATGCAGAGTATACAGAACTTCCAATCACAGCATATTATTAAAAGCTGTAATTAAGCATGCTATTTTTTTATGTCAAAAGAGACTTTTTCTGAGATTCAGTAAGAGTGTTTGAATACTAAATTTGGTACTAAAAGTATTATCAAACCTGTTTGAACCAGAGGAGCAATTTGTCATAAACTGTATCATGTTAGCTGCTCATCATACTGAAACTTTGGGATAAGCCTGTAAGGAGACTAAAAACTCAACCTGCTTTATAGACCTGTGCTCCAAGAAAGTTGGCTAGCAAAGGGTGAGTGATAAGTATAGGCAAACTCAGTTGGAATCTAAGGTACCCATAAATCCACAGGGTCTAATGCATTGTATACAATGTGGCAATAGCCATTTTAGGGTACAAGTAATGCTGTGGTCTGAATGCTTGTATCCCCCTCAGATTAGTACATTAAAACCTAATCTCGCCGGGCGCGGTGGCTCACGCCTGTAATCCTAGCACTCTGGGAGGCCGAGGCGGGCGGATTGTTTGAGCTCAGGAGTTCGAGACCAGCCTGAGCAAGAGCGAGACCCCGTCTCTACCAAAAATAGAAAGAAATTAATTG